>JAKRZM010001322.1:2075109-2138106 GCA_036379175.1 Heliconius cydno galanthus
TATATATATATATATATATATAGATATAGATAATTACTCGGATCGAACTTCACTATCAGTCACCAAGAATCGTGCAAGATGATCGGTCTGGTCGCCTCTATTGCTTTAATTACGTACTTGGGCGTCAGTTGGTACAAAAATGCCTGCAAGCGGCCCGGGAAGAATTTTCCACCAGGTAATTGATTCTATCAATTTGTTTTATAGTTTCTAATTTTATTAGATTTATATATACATATTTGTATAAATATTTTTTGCCTTAAATTCAATGATTAAGAAGAATCGCCGGGGGTTATATTGTATCCACCGGTAGGAAATACTGATAATAATAACCATTGTAGTAACATTAAGTAATTATGTTCGCGTTGTTTAACTATTCCTACAAAGCAAACTTTTTCTTTTGTTTTGTTTAACTAGAAAGAAATACTCTATTTTGTACATTTTAGTGTGTATAATAAATAGTTTTGTTAAAAAGAAGGAGCTAAATCCTCTTGAAATTGTAATCAGTGAGACCTGTTTGTGGAAAGTCGAATAGAATGTGCAGTCACCAAACCTATGAAGATTTCTGTCGGACAGTTGTTAGGTTAAAGTTATGTTCACGGGGCCACCAGTGTTACACCCCGGGAGTTGAATGGGTTATCGTGTTAGTTTCATCGATTAACTTGGAAACAATGTCGATATTGCCAGGCTGGAGTTGGCGGGGTGCCCCCTTTTAGGGTCAATCACGTCGGTCTTGTCGATTACGTCAGGTTGAAGTTGTAGGGATCCCCTGATTGGGTCCATCTCGTCGGTCTTGTCGATTACGTCAGGATGAAGTTGCTGGCGGGGTTTAACACGTAAGGATTTCCAATCACTTCGAGTATCATGTCGATGTTAATGAGACAAGACCTTAATATTCAACTCATTTATTATCATTTACTAACATATTAAATTTTGATATTTATTCTGTACTAAATTATAGCTAAAAAACATTTCATAACTGCGTTCTTAGCGGACTAATTTAGTGCGATTACATTGCATGTTTACAAATATTAGTTTTAAATAACATGTTGTTCAATCTTCTAGAATATTTATTATATTTAATTTCTGAGTGAATAGAGGCAAAAACAAAACATTTTAATGATTCAGGACCGCCAAGCCTACCAATATATGGTGCTTACTGGATCATCCTATGGCGACAGTTAAACGACTTAGGAGGATCTTTGAGAAAATTAGCCCAAGATTATAAAACTGACGTTTTGGGAATGTATCTCGGGAGCTTTCCTACAATCGTCATAGATGATCCCAAGTTAATCAAGGAAGGCCTGAACCATGCGGACTTTGACGGTCGCGTGGATGTGATAGTAGCTCGGTTGCGTTCATTTTGGAAAAAACTCGGTAAGTAGATATTATAAATATTAAATTTGTTTTTAATATAATTTTAATTTTTAAGTATTAAATATGGGTATGATATAACGTTCCCGATCATCCACTTTTTCAACATATTATTCCGCCAGTCACCAAGTGGCGGAACTCACGTCCCGTCTTGTCTTGTCAACGAAGAAATGAAAATATTAAATCATTAATATGTTCCTTTTTCGAAATTAATTTTTCGAATATAACTCTCAATAGTCGCGTTTACACTAGAGAATGATTATTAATCGTACGCTGTTAACCAAAACTTCTGAAGTTTTTTTGGAACTATGGTAAGTAAATGTACATTGTGAGTGAGTACTCACTCATCAAAAAACTAAACTTTGTATAGATGACTTTGGAAAAAGGTAAAGTATTATACGTTTACACAGGAAAAAACTTAGGATAATAAAAGTCAAATATTAAAGTTACATCAAAAAACGTAAAAATTAAGTGATTATAATAATAATTATTAGCACCAATGTCTTTACAAAACGTAGATTAATGATAATCAAATGAATAGACAAATGTGAAATGACAGGCTAGTCCATTATTGGACTAAGCCTCGTTCTTAACTTCATCGACGAAAGAATCGGAGATTTATATTCAATTAAGTATTCACTCGGTAAATTCGCGCAATTTGGTTTTTTAGCTACTTTTTACCACAAAACAAACATTTTAACCAACACAAGCTGGAAGTAAAAACTTGCAATTATAACATTTTTTTGTAACACTCGCTCAACACACCTATAACACCCTATCAACACCTTATCGTAGTTTGTTTTATTTTTTTTTAATTACATAATCAAAACGGACAAAGTGTATCAAATTTTAATATTTAAAGTGATAAAAGTACTTTTTATTATGATAAGAATTATTTTTTACTACAAAAAGTGTAAAATTAAATTATGTTACAAGGTTCTCTGCAAAATTTCAATTTTATATATTCAGTGTTACTATGTAGGTACATACAGGAAAATTTTGTTAATCAGATTCTGAAAGGTTATATCCAGTAAAGGTAATGGCATTATCCAGTTTTCCAATTAGAAGGGTTTAAAATTATAGTTTTCTCATATACAGAGGTTCGCACTTACATATAAATTTGTTTGTAAACAAACTTATTCAAACTTTATAAAATCTGTCACTTACCTATACAGGGAATTAGCTACCGAGTCCCAATTATAGAGATCAGAATCAAACAACCCTAGAAATCAAATTTCATTTAATCAGGTTCAAGAAGTTCCATTAATAGAGATAATTCTATGACAAAATGCCAGGCCTCATTAGAATTTTTAAAAGAAACCTTTAGGTTTGTTATTTATTCATCGTGATGTATATAAACAATTTACAGTGATTATGTATATTTAGTGATATATATATATTATTCACGTTGTATTTCACCCGAGCCTGGGCAGCAACTGCTAAACTTCACTACTTTCCGTCGAATTCCGGAGGCATTGCCTGTTGAGTGACCGAACTCAACTTAAACTCAAGGAGCTTTGCTTCGTTAGTAGAGTGAGAAACAACTACACTACTTGTCGCAATCGCATACCTGTATCCCCTCTGCGCAAAGAAATTTCAAGATGATTGTGATTAAAAAAGAAAATATATGTGTAGGAGTATATTATGTTTAAATTTATTAGTAACTATTCGTACTTACAAATTTCGTGGTAGAAATATGATCGTATGGTTATCTATACTGTTTTGCAGTAAATAATTTAAATAATTTGAGATTTTATTTGATTTTCCTCGACCAAATTGTTTGTAATAGAAATAGCTAAACATTCTATTTCACTTTTTTCTAAGTTAGCGGTAGTTACGCGGGCAGGACTTTTCCGCGGGCAGTTTTTCCCCGTAAATGTGTATAATTCCTCGTAAATATGTTAGTCCACCAACCCCTCTATGTTTCAGTGTTAGTCCCATGTTCAGCTGTTTGTAGCCTGGGCAAACAGAAAGACAGACAGAAACGAAAGATATGATTTTTCTTTTGAATTACACACTACTTTACGTTTCTTTTTTACATACGGCACTCTGTAATTTGATCGAAATCAAGTGTAACGAGGAAACACGCCTTCTCGTACTCTTTCTAGTTTAATACGACCTAATTTTTTTTATAGTTAAACAATATTAAAAGGTATATTATTGTTATTTTATCCCGTAAAGAATGGACAATAGTAGAAATATTGGGCGAAAAAAATAAACTACAAAAATAGTTTTCCCACATGGTTACTAAGATATGATTTTTTCTTTTGAATTACACCACTACTTGACGTTTCTTTTTTGCACACGGCCCACTGTAACTTGATCGTAACGAGAACGACACCCTTTCATGCTCTTAAGCCTCTAGCTTAATATAATCAAATTTGTTTGTTTTTTTAATTGATAATATTAAAAATTATATTATTATTATTTTGTTCGTTTACGAATGGATAATTCTGAAACACCTGATAGTAGGCCTTAATGGGCGCTCAAAATAAGCTACAAAAATATTTTTCTCAGATGGTTACCTATTAAGATATGATATTTTCTTTTAAATTACACACAGCTTTACGTTTTTTTTGCGCACGGCGCACTAACTTGATTGAAACCCAGTATAACCAGTGACGACTTTGCGTTTCTGTTTTGCACACGGTACTGTAATTTAAAGAGTGACTCTCATATTTTTTTTCGAATTGATAATATTAAAAATTATGTTATTGTTATTTTGTTAATTGACCCTCTCGCCTTTTAATAACTACGATATCATATTTATATATTGAATTAAGCACGCATATTTTGGAAATAATATTGGCCACTTAGGTTATCATTTTCTTTCAACATGTTGAAAGATTATACGTAAGCTCATGCTATGATAAAAAGGACAAACAATTAGAAGTGATCTTTTATTCCTATTCTTTTTTTTATAATATATCTTAATCGGGGTTATGTAAACGTAAATTTGAATTGATATTTAAAACGAGTAGTGTTTATCACGTTTTAGTAGCAATCATACAACTGAGTGCAACATATGGCACAGGTCATCAGTCGGGTCACAATAAATAGCACTATATCACAATAAATTATCATATATGAAAATGCTATAGCCTTATAATTAATAACATTATAATTACATTATTTCAACCAAATTTAACTTTGTAAACAAAAGAAATTAAGTGGAATTATTAGTGAAAATTTATAACACTTTAAAATAAAAAAGGTCAGGGATAACTTTTATGTAAATATCAGAATATTTTTGTGTTAAAAAATCAGAGTTAAAAAATAACTTTATTTTTTCAAAATTTCTTTTCGGCTCTTGCAGAATAGCAAAGCATTGTAGATACAGATATAGTTTTATTAAAAACTTATTGAAAAAATCAGACACTAGTATTATTTATTGAAACTATTTTACCTTTTTTTCAACCTGGCATTATTTCAGTATAATTTGCAAAAGTAACAATTTATTGTATTTGCAGGCATTTTCTTCACTGATGGATATTTTTGGCACGTACAAAGGCGTTTCAGTCTGCGTTATATGCGAGACTTCGGTTTTGGAAGAAGGGAAGACGCCTTGGAGGAAGTTATGGCTAACGATACCAAGGAAATGATCGATATGGTTATTAACGGACCCAAGAATGACGCTGAAAAAGTAATACCTTTATTTTTCTTATAGAAACACATATTATGTACCATATTATTAAATAGCTATTACTTATTATCTGCTGTCGTTAAAGCCTGCAGCACGAAGATATTATTTATTCTCATTTAATTGGAATATTATTAAGATCTCAGTTCATACGGGTCTTTTGCCTGATGGATAGATATTGATATAAATGACAAGCTTCAGTAGTTATGTCTTATTATATTCTAAGGCCGTCGTTGCGCAGTGGCACAAGGGCGATATGTAATGTATGCGATGGTTGTGGGTTTTATCCCCACTCGAGGAAGTGAATTATTTATTTCGTTTATATTTCCATTTCTTCGCTCTGGTGTCGAGGCAAAGCGCGGCGTTGAGTTCTGCCACTAAATACGCTATGCCTCCAGAATTCGGCACAAAGTGGGCAACGGAGTGTCTTAAAACTAGGTTCCCTCTGCCTACCCTGCTGTGTGCGGGATACAGCGTGAAGCTGATTTATTTTAATTTTGTTTGTTATATATATATATAAAAGGACTTGTCCTCACTGACTGAGGTAAGACGCACGCACAGCCGTAACCGCTGTGCGTAGAAACGTGAAATTTGGACAGATGTTTACTTTTGTAATCTGGACATCCACTAAGAAGGGATTTTGAAAAATTTCAACCTTAAAGGGGGCGAAATAGGGGTTGAAAGTTTGCATGGAAATAAATTTAAATTGCCACCGATTTTTATAAAATTAGAAATTTAGATTTTTAAAAGTATTTAATTGAACACGTATTTCATCGTTTTCTAGAATTCTCCCCCTAAGGGTGCAAATAAGGGGTTGAAAGATTGTATGGAAAAATCTTTAAATGGCCACCGAATTTTATAAAATTTGAAACTTACACTCTTAAAAGTATTTAATTGAACACATGTTTTATGGTTTACTAGAATTCACCCCTAAGGGTCCAAATAAGCAGGCGAAGCTGCGCGAGTCCACTAGTTCTAGTATATTGCATTTTAACGAATGTTCTGCATTGTTCCAGGAAATAGTTAACGGTGACCTTATTTACCTTCAGCATTATTTCGCCACCCCTTTCATCAACGGTTTATTACATGTATTCACTAGATCCACCTTACCTCGGTCACAATATTCTATTCTGTGGGATCTAGCCAGGAAAGCGCTGTTATTTCAGAGAGGAACTAATGACTTTGGAGGAGCTTTATCATTAACTCCATGGCTTAAAGATGTTATGCCGAACTACAGTGGTTACAGTAATTTACGCAAAGGAAATCAAAGCATACTAGATTTTTTTACTGTAAGTTATTTAGATGCTTCTATAACTTTATGACATCAAGACGAACAGTTAAAAAATCCTATTTCTTATTTTAAGCCTATTTTAAGCATAATAGCATTTCTTGAATAAATCAGGATGTAAGAAATTATTTACACATGAAAAGACACTAAAACAAAATGTTTAATACATATCTAACTGTAGGTGAATTTTCTGACATCATAATTTTTTGTATATTTAAGAAACAAATCAATGAAGTGAAAAAAACCCAGGAAGATTCTCATGATCGTCACTTTTTAGATGTTTATATAAAAAAAATTAAGGAAGAAGTCAATAAAGGTGACCGTACCACATTCACAGGTTAGTCCAAAAAAAAAATCAAAATACTTACATTTATGAATATAATTACTTATAATAAAACTTTGGACCGTAGAGTACTTGAATTGCTCGAATAAAAACGACTTGAAATCATGAATTTAAAACTTGTGAATTGATAAATAATATTTTCAGAGGATCAGTTGAAACTAATATGCGTAGACTATATGTTTCCGTCAGCCACCGGATTACAATCAACCCTTGCAATTTTAATTGAGAGGATCTTAATACAACCAGAAATTCAGGACAAAATCCATGAAGAAATCGACAGAGTCGTCGGTCGCGACCGTCTTCCAACATTGGACGACAGGAAAAAGTATGTGTCGCATAAGTATGACAGTTAATAATCTTAATAATTTACTCTTTAAATGTTAATATGAAAAAAAAATGTAATTGTATGTATTGAAAAAAAAAAATCAAATATGAAAGTAATACAAAAAGCATAAATAAAATGATTATCATTTAAATTGACTTATCATTTTTATAGGTATCTGTAGTTAAATCTAGTCTGGTTTTTTTCAGCATGCCCTACACAGAAGCGTGTTTGCGCGAGATAATGAGAATGGACGCCTTAGTGCCCATTGGTGTGCCACATCGCGCTACGAAAGACACAAAATTCCATGGCTATGACATCCCAGAGGTTACAGTACATATAATATTTATACTAACAAACGATTATGCTTGCATTTAAATATATGCATATTTAAATATATATTAGTATAATATATATATTATATATAACATGAAAATATATTTTAATTTCTTTTAAATTAACGAATGTGTCATACTTTCCAGAACACCATTATCGCCTTTAACTACGTAACCTTAAACCATGACAAAAAATTGTGGGGTGACCCAGAAAACTTCAGGCCAGAGCGCTTCATTACGAATGGACAATTGGACTTGTCTAAAGATAAATCTTTACCATTCGGAGCAGGTGAACTTTTTTACAATCATTAGGTAAATAATTAAATTACTGCACGTGTAAATTTATTAATTTAATACTGTTATTTTTCGTAGGTAAGCGATTGTGTGCAGGAGAAACTTTCGCTAGACAAGGAATGTTCCAAGTGTTTGCAACATTCATGCAAGCCTTCAAATTTTCTACGGCAGATGGTAAACCAAGAAAATTAGCGCCAAGAATTCAAGGAATCATCACTACTCTTCCAGAGTTCTGGGTTCGAGTAACGCCACGAGATAGAGTTTGTTAGTTTTATAAAAAAAAAAAAAAATAAATAAAGCATTACACTTTTTTGTTATTCTAATTGTAATAATCAACAAGCAATGGGTTACGATGTTATTATAAGTATAGATCATGGAAGATATATAAGAGAGATATTATATGAGATCAGAGTGTCTTAACACTAGGTGCCCAGTTTCTCACCGTCTATTCCGCTGTGCTCAAGATACAATGTTAAGCTTAAAAAAATGTAACCGTCAAGTTTTAAGATATCTTGCATAATAATTTATCCTTGTTACTCAAATTTATGGTAATTGTTATCCTTAAGAATAACAAGGGAATAGCTTTAAATGAATGAGGGTATGAAAGTGTCAAACGTATTGATATAGAATACAAAAAAGCTTTGGAAATGAGTGTCATGTAGCAAACCCTCATTGTGATTGATGCTATTCGTAAAGCGTAGATACGTCATTTTGGTCGCAGTCGCGTTGTCGAAATTGGCCAATAACGACCGTATTGCCTCCCTTCAATGGCAGATAAATTAAGAGGCTTACGAAGATTTATTTATTAAATATAGTCTGTTTTTGTAATATGTACATTTTATATACATATTTGTAATATATGCCACAATGTTTCTCTTTTATTTAATATTCTTTTATTGTATGTAGTTCATAATTCAGTCGTTTTTTGATAAATTAGTCAATTAGGTTTGATACGAGGTACCTACATTATAAATGTATGTTGTATTTAGAATATATTTTTATGCAGTAAAATTGTAAAAATATATACTTAAATGAAGTATGTTTTCTACCCCAAAATTAAGGGTGTTACCAACACGACCACCCTCCACCGTGCTAATACTGAAAATTATTTGACAAGTTTCAACAATGAAAGCTGCTCAGAGCTCGAGTTGTATTTGAATTTGAAATAAAAAGTGTCATCATTTAAATAAAGAAGATAACACTATAATATACTTTTTAATTTACGATTCTTCACTACATCAAATTGACGTATCTACTTACGGTAAATACGTACGTACGATCAAACAACTTATATTTATATACGAACAGATTAGAGTAGTACCATTTCTTCTTCATCCCTATTATCGTCTAATGCGGCCTTAGGAACGTGTATCGACCTCCCTTCGCCGCTTCTTACGTAACTCATTTGTTTTTCTTTGTTATGGCCTTATATTTTCGATTGTTCACCTTATTCGACCTTACTTTGCGAAATACTTATTGTTTTTAATAAAATAAAATACTGCTACAATGTGGAAAGCTATTATAGGTTATCAGATAGTACATTAGTATTTCGATATACATAATATAAAGAACTATAGTTATTTTACTAAATATGCCCAAATATGTATACATATATGTGTATATGGCTTCCTTAGGTATAATAAATATAATAGTTAGTCTGTAATCAAATACAAGAATAGAAGTGTTGTACACACTTCTTGTTAAGTAAGGATATTATTATAAAATAAGAATTAAATGTTTAATTTTAATGAATAATTTTTACACTTAACTTACTTTAATTATTACAAATATAAATAAATAAAACTAATAATTATAAACATACAGAAAGTCAAGGGCAGCTGAAATTTACTTACGAGTATAATAATCAGTATTGGCCTTTCCGTATCGCGAAGTAGCAAGGTGAGGCCTGATGCGGAAATAATAGTACCTTACACGCAAGCTCCACATTTACTCTACCGTCTGATAGCTCTAAGTCCTCTATTTATAAACCGCTCTCGAGGCTGAGATCGATCTTGAGATGCCGTTTTCATTTCAAGATTGATCTCATTCTTGAGAGCGGTTTATTTAACTACGGGCCATAATATATTTAAATGTGTTTGCCATATATTTCCAGCTATAACCGTGGATAAATTAAAATACATACATATGTATATCTTAAATATAAATACTATACAACTATAACTCGATAGAATCAAACGATCAAATTAATGAAAAACCAATAAATTATTGAAATATGAGAAGTATGTACCTATTTTTTGTACGTGATATGTGAATCGGGAAAAGTAGAGGGGAGGAATGAAGATATTGATCGCTGGGTAAATTAGACATTTATCATTCATAAATCTACGAAACTTTTGTTTTATACAGCGACTAGTCCTGTGTTAGGTCGCTACATTATTATATGTAATTTTAGAAAACGTAATAGTTGTGGGTTCGATCTCTACTCCGTCAAACCGCGGCGTTAAGTTTAGTCGCTCAAAACAAAATGTCTTAAATTCGGGAAGAAAACAGAGAAGGGGGTGTGCTAGGTTCTCTCTGTCTACACTGATATATGGTACAATAAACAAAATGTTATTTCAATTATAAATATTGTTTATAATTGATATAAATGTATCTTTGATTGATATACCCGTATTATTTTAGCAATTTTTAAATACAAACAAAAATTATCAATGGCACCAGATAAAATTATTATACAAATCTTGATAGTAGACTATAGATGTATAAAAATTATTAGTCACTCCTTTGGACGAAGAATTAAAAAAAAAATGCAAAATTGTAATTCTATCTACCACTACGCATAAAAGTTCTAAATGGAATTCCGATGTCAGTAGACGAAGATCATGAACTAAAGTGGTTTAAGCTCACTGGCATGCTTAATAGATTCCGATTGCATTAGGCATCTAGGAATTGTGTGATTTAACTACAACTATACAGGTAAAAGATTTCATATACCTAATTACTGTTATAAAAGTGTATATTTTAGTTATTTATAGTCTATAACTATAGCTTTACCAATGTACAGAGAATTAAACAGTTTAAATTGACAAAATCTTATTTCTTTTTCAAAAGTAACGTATATGTATTTGGATATGTATTTACCTTTTTGTGATTATTATTATTATTTTTTAATTTCTTAGTTATTTTTCTGCACTGCACTGTACTCTCTTCACGCTGCACTGTACTCTCTTCACGCTGTTTGACAGTCATCCACTTCCATTGGTTGGCTGGAAGAGATTTCTTTTAGAAATAAGCCCACCTTTGCTAACTAAACTTTTAATTTTGTATTTCTTATGTGTTTTTATGTGCAATAAAGAATATATATATTCTTAAATCACTATATAACCACAAAAAGGAATTCAATCCTAACGTTATTGTACAAGCCCTTTTTTTTGATTTCCAACATAAAATTTTCCGGTGTCGTGATTTTTCTGGGTTGTGAACACTCATAAAATGTGGTCTAGATAAATCTATTTTATAGAACGCAAATTTTTGCCATTGTAAAAAATTACCCCGGTAGATAAATCACCAAGAATAATGTACTCATAATAGAGTTTTTGTAGACACATTAATTGCTCTAAATATTTATACAAAAAGTGAAATATTGAAAAGCAGAGTAGGCAAAGGGAACATAGTGTTAACACACTCCGTTGCCCACTCTCCGCCGAATTCTGGAGGCATTGAGTGTTAAGTGGCTGAACTCAACGCCGCATGAAATATTGAATTCTTTATAATAGCATATCTATAGTTTATAATGTTTTGTAAAATTTAAAACGTATTTTTATATTGCTGTTTTATTGTTTACTCTCATTATTCATTCAATTGAAAAAATCTATATATCTTCGTTATATAATTAATAATTATTGTTAATATCATCCTTTGAAGAATTTACTTTTACTACTACTTTTTTGACGTGATAACATCTTATAAATCGATGAACGCTGGTTGCACTAACTAAAAAGCATGACTCATTGTCACGTTCCACCTGAGCCAGGAGTGCAAGCGAGAGCGCGGAGCAAGCGATAGAGAAGCCTGACAGACCTCGTTCGGCTTGTGACGCATCTGTTCATTCATTGTTACTTGTAATTAAATAGCACATCGTTACCTGTAATTAATCTGTGTAATTTATTACACAAATTAATTTACAAGTAACAAAAGTTGCGACCGTCGTGGCGTAGGGGCGCAAGGGTGTAACTGTAACGCGACGGTTGTGGATTCGATCCCAGTAGGGGGAAAGAAATATTTATTAAAATTAAAATTTTCATTTTTGTCGAGGCAAAGCGCGGCATTGTATTCCGCCACTCAACACGCAATGTCTCCAAAATTCAGTGGAAAATGGGGAACGGAATGTCTAATAAAATTTTTCTGTTAATTTTAATATTCATGATATTTAAATTTATAAATGTTATTTTGATGAATGTTACCAGTATATTTTCTGGGGACAGAATTAAAGAAAATGTAATGTTTCCCAGGGTGAGGTTCCTTTAGTTGATTGGACCCAAGGGACAGGATGCGACCTTTTTTCTGGCCGTCGAAAGTTGATACGCTCGGTCGCTTCTAGATTGGAAGCTTCCAACCTTAAACCTTACCACCTGTATTGGCACGTTTATCAAAGTAAAGTAAAAACAGTAAAATATATATTAATTTGTATTTCTCTAGCATTGAATGTTTGGGTAATTATTATTTATTAATTTTTCGCCCTGGCACCCGCAGGTAGACAGAGGGAACTAGTAATAAAACACCTCCATTCCCCACTTTCCGCTGAATATCTGAGACATTGTATGTTGAGTTGCGGAATTCAACGCCGCGCTTTTTCTTGTTACATATATCTATTTCACATTAAGAATGTGAATTATAGCATAATATCACAAATATTTCCTTCAACATTACTTAAAGTAAGCAAACAGTTACTATTTATTTTCTTATTAGGTACTACATTAAAGAAAATGGTAGAAATTTTCATGAAACAAAATTATATGCAGAAAATTTAGCTACGCTTAATCAAATGGGATTACCAGGAAAACCTTTGTTTCCATTTTTACTGCACTAGCGAGCGATTTATGTTTGTTATTAACTTATTCCATTAAACGGAGTTAATGTCGGAGCTTGGTAATATTATATCAAACATGGGCGAAGTTTTGAACTTGAACTGCAATAATAATTAATCTTAATTTAGGGTAAATAGATACAGTTATACTTTAGTAATTACCTAATTCATTACTACAACTATATCAGCTTTACGCTGTATTCCGCGTAGTAGTAGGCAAAGGGAATCTAGTGCTAAGACACTCCGTTTTTCAATTTCCACCGAATTTTTCGGGCCATTACTTGGCGAAAAGTGAAGTGAAGAAGTGGCGAAACTCAACGCCGCGCTTTGCTTCAACACCAGAGCGAAGAAATGAAAATATAAACGTAAATAAATATTTCACTTCCTCGACTGGGGATCGAACACTATAGTTATCATTAAATTATTTCATATGCACTGTAGAATCCCTTACCGAATCATAATTTAACGAATTACTGTATTGACGATCAAATGAAAAGTGTTTCATTTAAAGTTTTAATGGAAAAGATATTAAAGATAAACACAAAAATATAGACTCGTTTCGGTGAATGGACGATAAGAACAAAATAATTATCAATTTTAATTAAAGCGTGTTTGTTCTTGAGATATGACAATAGGCGAGGGACCTTGGTAGATTTTCGAATATATATATACATAAAAGAAATAAAAAATTTAAATGTAAAATAAAAAACAGTTTCATATTATTTATAGGAATTGTATTTAAAACAATATTTGGAGGTAACTGAATAGAACCATCTTCAAAACTTATTGATATTTCACTCTTAAAAATATTAATTAGTACCTAGCTTATTTCCTTGACTACAATCATTGATCACAGAAAGTTCTATTGTATCTAGTTTTGATCATATTAATAAGATATATTCACATTAATAACTTATAAAAACTTAATATTATCTTAAATATTAAAAATAATTTCATTTATCAACTAGGTAGTTATTATTTATATATTATGTATGTATAACCGCACTCTCACTTACAAAAAATAAAGGGGTGTAAATATATCTCTGAAAATGTAACAAGACAATAAACATAATATTTAGTACTGAGTTAGAATGTTGGGATCAGTCGAATCATTGAACTGGGAAGGGCGAACGCGCGAGGAAGCTAAGGCGGGGCGCGACGGCGACGTCCGCGGCGCCCGCACAGCAACCGCTGGAAGGCGTGCCGAAACTCAGGGCTGAATACTGTGTATATCACTGGGTTCAGAGTGGAGTTGAAATAACCCAACCACAGCGACAGCGAGGTCAGCACTGGATTGACCTCACAGTTACACGTCGGTACTAATATAGCTAATACGAAAAAGGGAAGCCAGCACGCAACGAAGGCGCCAGTTATTATTGCTAATGTCTTTGCCGCCTTTCGTTCTCTTTTAGAGTCAGCAGCTTCTTTTGGTTTACGGCGTATCAGTGTTGGGTAATAAGCTGCCGCAACTGCCCCGTAGCCTGTTGTAGGAGGGTCTGTTTCCAAACCGTTGGCACAGGACTGTTTCTCGGGGCTTGTGTTGTTAGATGAGACATTTGTAATTCCTGTGGTTGTTGTTTCGGAAATGGTCGGCAATGGTCGTCCGATAACTGCGACGACCGCGGCGGCTATACCGCCACTACCACCAGCTGCTACTAGTGCTCCGCCTGCTGGCACAGGTGGTGGTCCCACACCTCGTGTAGTGGTACCGTGCCGTCTCCTTATTCTTTTTCTAGCAGTTTGATATATTCGCCAGTACAATATTAATATAACGAGAACAGGAACATAAAATGAGGATGCAGTTGCAAATATTTGATAGCCAACATCTTGACTGACAACGCATCGAAGATCTTCCGAGACGCGTCGATTCCAATCGGGATCTTTCCATCCTAACAGTGGTGCAATACAGACAAGGAAGCTAGCGCTCCAAACACATGCAATCATATATCCAACCCGACGCGCAGTCCTTGCATGGATGTAGTCGATGTTTGTTACAGCCCAGTATCTGTAGACAAAAAACATTACTCATGAAATTTATGAAATCATTCTAAATTCGATATAATTCTGGAATGTAATGCAGTGGTGCTTTTAAATACATTTATTTCAACTTACCTATCGAGAGCAATGGCAACAAGATGTAATATTGATGCTGTACAACAGAGTACATCACCGGAAGTCCACATATCACATAGCTCTGGGCCCAAAGTCCATCGTTGGGCCACTTCGTACACCGCACCCAATGGCATCACTAAACAGGCTACAAGCAAATCAGCCACTGCTAGTGATAAAATAAGTTGATTGGCAGCGCTGCGCAAGTGCCGCTCAAGCAGTATCGCTGCTATCACAAATACGTTTCCTGCAAATGTGCAATATTAGTTATTAATATCATCCATATGAATAATTGTTGCATAAATAATCCCCTACATCATTAATCCTTTAAATTCTACATTTATCGTGCAAATTATCGCCTCTAAATGAGAGCAGACACATTTATTATAATAATATTACCATGAAACTAGTTGACAATATTTCAATGGTTTCCTGTTTGTGCAATAGTCATTTCATAAGCAATTAGTCATTAAAATAAATATACTGTACCGACTACTGTTGCCAAAATCAGTAAGCCAAGGAGGATAGCTTTCGCTGCAGCGCGCAGAAGTGCAGTAGGGGAGTCAAAGGGCGCGGACGCCTCCCACCAAGTGGCATTGGCTGCTGTGGTATTCCAAGCATTAGGTATCCATTGTGTGGTGTTCCAAGAAGCATTCGATACAGGCAAGCTGTACAGGGTCTCCCAATCCAACAGGTCGTCGCTTCCGTCCGCGCCCTCCATGTCCTCTCACCGCGTCACCTCACCACCAACTAATTTTGTGAATATAATGAAAAATATTAATTGGTCAATGAAAATATCACCATGTATGCTCATCATTATCATTTTCTCTCTTTATAAATTCGAGTAGATTGCTGATAGCCAATACAGTGCAACCAATTTCTGTTTAATGTTAAATGCTGTGAATGTGTTCTTATTTTTGTGTACTATTTAGGTCACACAAAGTTTATCAAGATAAGTGTTTGCTACATATTTATATTAAATAATTTTGATTATATTATTGTTGTTTATTTAGAAATTAAAACACTTAATACTATTATAATATGTTTTAATTACCAACGTTACGAAAACTTTATAATTAAGTTTAAGTTTTATAATAACATAAAGTTTTTTCAAAAAAAGAAAATCAATATTATAATATTGGTAATAAAAAGTCAACATATAGGTATTATTATAAACAACGGAACCCAATAAAAATAAGTAAAAATAATTTCTAAGGAAATAACACAGAAAACAAGAGAATGTACTAAAACGTATCAAATAGCAAGCATCGACTCGATATCAGCAAAACGCGATAACTCCGATTCAGTCGAATCGACGGCTTTCGATTATAAATAAATATATATAGAAAGTTTTTATACAATTTATATATTACGGGTGATTTATGTATTCTGAGAATTCTAGTCCAGTTTTTCAGTTTTCCACTCCCGTCCAGTTTTTTTTTCGGGGCATTGCTTGTTGGCTTTTGCCTAGGTGCCAGAGCAGAGAAATAAAAATATAAAAGAAAAAAAATCCTTCCCGCGAGTGGGGATCGAACCCAGAACCGTCGCATTACAGTCACAGCCTTGAGCCTAATATATAGCAATATTTCTACATTCCTCGTAAAATGTAGATTGGAATCACTCAAAATTTAAAACATATACTTGCCATTTGTGTCATATTTTCGAAAAAAAAAATTAAAAGCAACAGCTGTCATTTTGAGATGCGTTTCTCCTTTGATCGTAGTGGCGCCAATCTGAAATAATAATAAATTTATACTCATATCCACATTAATGTTTCAGAAAACGATTTCAATAATATTTATCCTATCAACAAAAATTAAATCTCAATGTCCTTCCATTGAAAAGTCAATATTTGAAGGTGCTATTTATATTATAATCATCTATTTCAGTAAAGGAAGCAGCAATTTAAAATAACGTAAAGCAATAACGCAACGAATTGACTAAAAATAACAATATATAAATAATAAATTGGAAAAAAAATATTTTTCTTCACAATCTAAAGTATGTGTTATTATGCTTGAAGATGATTATATTTTCACGTAAAATGGGATTGAAATTTCAATGTTGCTCCTACCTCTCTCTTATAATAAAGCTTATTGCGTGACAAGGGTACATGAGACGCCTTACCCCTTGAAAATACAAAATATAGCAAATGCTATTCGGTTATCTTATTTGCAGAGTCAACAGAGTCAATCGAATTACTGTACATGTTTGCTGCAAGCAAAAGTTATATGTACAGGTTATATAATATTTAATTTATTTGGAAAATACAGACATTTTAATCAGCTTTAAGCTTTTTTATACGGCAAGAAAGACAAAGATAATATAGGGTAAAAACTCTATGTTCTCCTTTTACCGCTTATATTCAACAAATTGAGTGTTAAATGCCACTACTGAAAACCACATATTTGTTTGCCAGAGCGGAGAAGTGGAAATAATTAAATTGCCCCAAGTGGGGATCGAGCCCACAACCATCATGTTTATAATCAGATGTTGTTCCACAGCGCCACAATGACGTTAAAATATTTTTAAAAATTCTACTGTAATGACCATGTAAATTTTAATATTAAAAAATTAATATTTTACTATTTCATCATTTTCCATAATATTATATTATGCTTATGAGAAAGAAGAAAATTTATTTTACGTTTTGAAGAAGATTTTTTATGATATATATTTTTCATGTCTGAAATATTTAGACGTTAACTTTTGTATTAAAGAAGCTTTGTTTGAACTCGTACAGATTGTGCTGGACTGATGTTTTGGACGGGTCGAGCTTTGTTTAAGCGAAATTTCCATAGATATAAACACATAGAGTATTTTAAAGTGACTTGTCATATGTGAATATTTATTTTCTTAATAATCAACAATGTCACTGTGTAATTTGACAGATCGTGGGTTCTATTCCCATTCGAAGAAATGAAATATTTAATATATTCATTTTTTGACTTTGGTAAAGCTCATATAATGCTCCAGAATTCGGCTGAAAGTGGCAAACGGAAGTGTCTTAATAGGAATGGAGTGTCTTGACACTAGGTTACCAGGTTCCCTCTGCCAACTTTGTTATGTGCGAGATACAGCGCGCAGTTAAAAAAAACACCCTATTTTTTTAGTTAGCTTACAGTAGCTTCCGCTTTATAAGGAAAGTTTTGTTTGAAGCTTCATTTTATATCTTTACTAAGAAAGATTTAAAAAGGTTATAAGTTATACATTTCTTTTCTAGGCCTAATAAATTGATTGTAAAGGCAGAATGTATAAATATATACTCAAACAAGTATTTAAAATGAATAACAACAACTTGTTTATTCAAAATATTTTTATTATTTTTTATTTTTATTATTTATAATGTTTTTATCCAATATGAAATTCCACAATTTGCCATAAAAGCTCTTCAATCAATGGGAATTTTTACATTCTACTCGGCATATGTCAAATATCGTGTTACTTAAAACTGTCCAGGTGTCAGAATTCACGATTGGAATATGTTATTTTATTTATTGTTATCCACATATAATTTTAGCAGTATATATGCGCCGAAAGAACAGAATGTGACTGAGAGGAATTATAATATTTCCATTTATTTCGCTCTGGTATCGAGGCAAAGCACAGTGTTTAGTTCCGCCACTCAACAGACAATGCCTTTAGAAATAGGCGGAAAATGGAGAACGGAGTGTCTTAACACTAGATTCTCTCGACCAACCCTGCTGTGTGCGGGATACAACGTGAAGTACACCTAAAAAGAAGTTAAATATGTATTAATAATAGTAATCCATTTAGGTATAGGTACGTCACAGTATCTAATTTATTGTAACGTATGGAAAATCATATTAATATGCCAGTAGGTTAAAATATCGTTTAGTTAGTCTATTGTAGTTTAGCTTTTGCTATTTATACGCTATTCCTATTCGTGACAAGCAATAAATACAAGCTATTGTTAATGTTACCGCTTGCTTTGAAACCTTGCATTATTCAACACACGCTAAATATACAACAAAGATTCTTAATTTATACGTACAAAATTATCTGGCTCTGGCTCTCATTTCGTGCTAAATTTCATAAATGTAGGTAAATTTTTATATCACGTGGCGAATTTCATACAAAATGCAGCAAAAATGATGTATAAATATTTCTATTGACGCATAATACTTTTTACCTCTGAACGATCTCGAGATAAATGGTCTTGACAGACTTATAATAAAGTGATCTATAAATGTTTCATTTTTTCTTTTGAGCTACGAAATCCCAAATACATTTTTTTAAACAAATAAATGTAACTTTTTTTTAATACAAAAAAAAACAAAAAAAAGTGAACTACAAACCAACCTAAAACTATTACAGATAAAAAACAGACTAAACCTAGTAGAAACCTAATATTAAGACACTCGATTCTCCGCTTTCATTCCAATTATCGACATCATATAAACACATCTCGTCTTGAGAGGTGGAACTTAACGCCGCTCTTCATCTACTAGAGCCAAGAAATCAAAATAAATTAAATATAATTCTTCCTTCAAGTAGTAATTGAACAACCATCACGTTTAACAGCCCTACGATGCCCCAATACGTCTTGATAGCCCATAACTATACTTATTTACTTAAAAAAAATAACATTATAATTATTTTAATTACATTTCATACTAATTTAAAATTCTGGTTGTCTTTTAGAATATTAATTACATAGCAACCACGTAAAATACGGTTGATACATGCACAGCATTTGAGAGTATTCAGCTGGGACCGACCCTTATAAGGTCAGTATAAATATTTGCTACTGGCGGAAATCGACCAACGCGAAGGACGAAACGTTTTCCACTTAAAGCTATGTTCGTATATGTATGTATATGTGTAGGTAATGCTAATATGTAGAAGCTAAATAGATATACTAGGGTCTAGGCTATTTAGCCTACAACTATTTAGTTGCACTAGGGTTTAGGCTGGGCGGACCATGATGTCCTATTTCGCTAAGATCTCATTCGGCTCATAGTTTTAGAATATCTTCCACATTTCCCCTTCTTTTCGCCACTTCAGTAACAAAACTTCAGTAAAAAATCACTTCAGTAACAAACATTTTATTTCCTCAAGTGGGGATCGAGCTCACAACCTGTCGCGTTTACCGTCACACCCTGCGTCACAACTGGAGTCACTTCATCAGGTTACTTTTTATAATAACTAATGATAAATTGATGAACAAATGGTATAATGCGTGGAGTAAAAGCATTAATACCGACATTACCATTAGCTATACTTATTATAATGTCCGCATACAGTTCGATAATGCTTCCACATTTCATAGCAGAATGCTTGATTTTGAGAAGGAATCGTCAGATATATGTTGCAAATGAGAGATTCCTATAGGTATATTTAAGAATAATATTGAGAAATTTAATAATTATATAATATTTTACACTATTTCATCATATACATACATATAAAAGAATGTAAAGGGAACTTCTTCTTCATTAAATTTTAAACGGAGCTTTTCTTCAGGAACCAATTAAGTAATAAACAATTCAAGCGATATCGAACTCGAACCAGTCGATATTGGGGCATAGAGAAACAACAATACAGGCTAATGTTAATTGGTGTTCGAGCCAACGTTATTTATTCTAACTACCCAATACGTTTGTTACGTATATCTACCCAAATGGAAATTTTGTTCGTAACAGTATTGTTATATTTGTTTTGACCATTCTTTTACGGAAACGAATCGCTTTGTTGGAATAAAAAACAGTGAAATATATTTTATTATTTTTAGGGTTCCGTACTTCAAAAGGAAAATATAGAACCCTTTAGGGGCACTGTGTTGTCCGTCTGTCAAGACTACTATTATCTTGGGATGGAATGGAATTTAAGCTCCATGAAAAACCACCATATTTATCAAAAACAGTATTGTGAAAATAAACTTCCATTCTGCCGTCGCTGAGAAGCTACAGTTTCCTTTCTATCTTAACATTCCGTAATTGAATCTAAACTAATTTTCTTCCTCTTATCTTTTTATTGTGTAGGCACTCCTTTTCTTTCAACGTTGATTAATTATAACGGCAAAGAATAATAATGTTAATTTTTATGGGCCATCTTAAACAGACGGCCAAAGGCGAAAATTTATTTACTTATTATTCTGTTATATCACTTTTCTTATCTTATATCAAGATAAAGAGATTAGAGAATTCAACGATGATGAGAAAAAATAAAAGTGCATAAAAAAATTTAAAAAAATAAAAACTGGTCATATGCGAGTCTGATTCGCATACCGAGGACTCCGTACTAATTTCAGGATTGTATGCATGTATGAAAATTTCATAATTGTGTCTTGACAGACAGACAGACAGACAACACAATGACCCTATAAGCGTTATTCCGTTTTTCGTTTTGAGGTAAATAACAATTAAAACTGATACCTGATCATTATTCTTATATTTTGGAAAATAAAAACAATTACATTAAAAAGAACAATTTGTAAAATCTGCATGTACCTACGAATATACAAAAATAAAAAAAAAGGGCCTTTCAATCGACAGTAGGTACATATTGTCCGTTACTGCCAATATAACGCTTTTGGCCATTTTCGAATGACAAATGCGAAACAAACAAGCCATTTGTGTCGGTGGACAACGTATCTCATATTACATAATGTAATCTATGTATATAATGAATCACAGAGGGGAGGCCGACTGGTGTAATTGTAATATATATTTTTTAAATAACGTTTATCTATGTATATATCTATTTAAATGTTTCTTAAAATTATTTTTATTAAATTTTTATTTTTATTAAAAAAATTGTGAAAATGTCTAGCAGGTGCAAAACGCCTTGAAGTGCCTAAACACTAAGAGTATATTATCCTCCTGTTAAATGCGTGAATATCATTAATAAATTTTTCCTAGTACCACGCGTAACTTTTTTACAGAGATCGTCATCTATTTATATATGTAAGAGAATCTAGTGTCACGACACTCTGTTCTCGGTTTTCCACACATCCTAGGTTATTCAAGACATTGATGTTGAGTAGCAACCCAACGGCACCACCACAACTATGTAGATATCAGTTAATTATAAAAAATACAACAAATTGGTCCCTATGGTATTTAAAACAGCCGAATATTAATAATAAAATAAACACTGCGATATTGCTATAGTGGAATTCGGAGGCGTCTGCCTATAGAAGCGTGTCGTATTGATTTATATACAGTGAAATGTTTATATTTACATATGTTTTTATATGCTTTATTAAGTGAAATTGAATGATATATGTTGATATTTATTGTTTATTTACTTATATAAATAGAGTAATTTAGATTTAATCAAGTAATTCTCTATACACACAAAATGTTGCACAAAATATTTTTCTAAATCCGATATGGAATTGGAATTGTTTAAAAATCAATCTTAAATCTTAAAGGTTTAATCCGCCACTTAACACGCAATGCCTGAAAATTCGGTGTAAGGTGGAGAACGGAGTGTTTTAACACTCGATTCCCTGCCTACACTGTTATATGAGGGATATAGAATGATGAATGAGATGAAGTTAAATAAAAAACCAAAAGTATAAAGAGATACTTTTAGCTTCTACTTTCTTGTACTTGAGAACTAATTATTAATCTATCGTCTATACGTGTATACATAGTATACTACAGATATAGTTTATACGCTATCGGCAATTGACGCACTAATATTATTCATAAATAATAATTTATCATAGTTCAAGGTTATTTTGGACGATATACATATGTTTGGTGCTTGTCTGCAAAATTGTACTGTACTCTCTCATATGGGCCACAATAATATCAATATGGCCTATCTAAATATTTACCGCTAAAGATGTTTGGATCCAAATTCTTCAAATAAATAATATGTAGCAAATGGCAATAGGTATATACAAAGATATTTCGAGATCGTCTAATATATATTACCTATATATACAATTATGATTAATTTTGAGGCCGCTGTGACGGTTGTGAATTCAATATCCACTCGTGGTAATGATAATAATAATAATACTTTATTGCACTAAAAAAACGAACAATCAGTAGAGTAACAATAATTACAAAAAAAGACAATACAAAGTGCAATGGCGGCCTTATCACTAAAAGCGATTTCTTACAGGCAACTATTTGAAAGGACTTATTACATAAAAGATAGCGAAAAGGTGCAAAATATAATAATAAATATGAAATATAATAATATGTTTTTTATATTTTTAAATGTATCTTTTTTATAATAATTTATATTTAAAAATGTAAAATTTATTAACTAATTTAATAAAAGTATATTCTGTTAATATGAAATAATGAATAACTTAATATTTTCATTTCCTCTCTCTGGTAACAAGACACAGCGCGGCGTTGGGTTCCCCCATTCATCATTTATTAACAATAATTTACAAACAAGAAATGTCAAAATTTAATAAAAAAAATGGCAAGCTGACGATGACACTTAATTATGTGTAAAAGGTAAATTCAATATACAATAACGATTTATTAGCTTCCACAGATAACAAAAACAGCTTTACAATGTAAGCACTGGTATTGAATGTGAATTAGGGGGGGCGCGTCCGGTGTCGCGACGAGGCGAGGAAACTGGCTTGTTCCGTAAACGACACCCGCTTCCTATTACACAGTGACAACATTTTCCTAGAAACTATTAAATGAGGGTTCATAATGCTCAGTTACACTTTATCACAGACGATTTATACGGTTTATAATGCTCTTATATTATTCACGACATTCTAAAATAGCTTTTACTGTTGTCATACATTATGTAGGACATCCAAGTTCCAACATTCATATGTAGGATGTGACTTTAAAATATTCACCGCGTTTTCTCATAATTTTACTTTATCTTTTCTATTTTACTTATGTTTACCAGAAATTTTATTAAATGACATATATGTAGAATACAACCGTTTCTGTGCTTTTAATTAAATTTGAAGTATAGCTTATCTACTTTTACAGTTTTTTTTAAAGTAGACTGACAAGCCAGAAGTAGGATGGATGATATTAATAGGAAGGACAACTTGGTCAAGAAAAGCTAATAATAGAAAGGTTTCTGAAAGCTGGTAGTGGCCTAAGATCTAAAAATAATGTGTTGCATATGTTACAAAAATTACAAAAAAAAAACGATCCATTATGGTTAGTGGGTAATGGAGAATAAGGTTTAAGCTATGAAAACAGATTTTTTCAAGTTCTTATTTATATATGAGAGAAAATGGCAAGCGTTGATTTAATTGAAAACTCGGACTAGGATAGGAGGATCTGGTTAAATTTCATTAGATGTCAGTTCTTTGAAGCAAAATGGCTGCTATAAAAATCTTGCGTAATATTTCGTCGTTTAAAAAATATTAAAAACTATAGAAAATCCACACTCTTTTTCTTATAGCTCAAAAAGCTATTTTTAGCACACAATTACAAAAGATAAGTTATCTTACTATGTTTTGTACACCTTAAAGATTCTCCATGGCAGCATTTTAAAATAAATTTGTTAACAACAATGACTAAATTACCCTTACTAGTTTTACAACGGAAAATCAAAAGTAAAATCTAGATAAGCTTGATAAATCTTCACCGAGTTTGTAATCTTTATCGTAAATGCGAGAAGTGTATTGTCGCGGTATGTTCATTCAACCAGAAACGTATCGCGTGCTTCCATTTCCGCTTCGACCGCAGAAATATAAGATGAAGATAACTAATCCATAAATAATATGTGTTGAATGTAAGATAAGCCGTAAATAGGCAGCCTTGACTAAATAAATCATATATTTTTAATATAATTTTAAGTCTTTGTTTACTGTTTCCTCCTTTTTTTTCATCTTTAATCGTTATAGGAGGCCAGGCGAGAAGCAAGGTGCTGTAAACGTGATTGTCAAAAAAAAGTCAAAAGTCAAAATATCTTTATTCCATAAAAATGCTTAACATTTACTTGGACATGTCACAAAGTAGAAAAAAAAAAAAAAAAAAAAAAAAAAAAAAAAAAAAAAAAAAAAAAAAAAAAAAAAAATGGTTGTGGGTTCGAACCCCACTCGAGGCAATAAAATATTCATTTAAATTTATATATCTGACAAATTTATGCCCCCAGAATTCGGCGGGAAGTCGAGAACAGAAATGTCTTCAGGAAACGGAATGTCTTAACACTAGGTCCATCTGCCTATGTGTGAAATACAAAAAGAATCTTGCTACAATATTTATAAAATGTGGTAAGGCATGTTTATTTAAATAAAATAACAAAAGACTACAGCATAAGTTATCATTACAGCATGCGACAGTTCACGTTCCGAGCGAAGAGAGCTTCTGCTCGCTTACTCGTTCGCTATACTTTTCTGCAAGCTAGAGATAAAGAAATTCACGAGTACTGTATAGGGAAGCACTGTAATAAGTGCTATTAATAGTTAAAATAATTAATTACAGCGGGCGAAGTCGGGAGTCCCCAGAGCATACTACATGTATACAAATTTTACATGATAAATAAAATATCAGTGATCTGCAATATCATTAAAATTAATTTTATATGATACAAAAACTAAGAACAATTCATCATTTGAAAAAAAAAAATTTTTTTTTTTTATATTTATATCGATTAATTTAATAATTGAAATATTCTGAACATCCTACTAATAAGTTTTTCATGGAAAAAATCTGTCGACTCTACATTTTGTACGTTCCTTAGTTTTTATAGATATTGGCGTTTTATATTCAAATTTTCCGCCGAGCTCTCATTTTGTAGAGCGATAAGTATCGTGTGAGGCATGTTTGCAGAATAAATTTTAAACGTAATATCATTACGTCCGTGATACACTCAGTTATTATAAATTAAAATGTATAATCGTAGGGAAATATTTATTTTAAATCGATTTTCATTAATAGAATGGTTGTCGCGATATTATGTTTTCTCATTGCGTATGAGTTTGTTTTTATGAAATGAAAATTCATTTACAAGTCATAAAATGAAAATTCATTTTCTTCTTCAATGACAAATGTAACTATTAATCTCGTTGAAGGATATTAGGCTAATTGCTTATTACCTTTACCATATTATATTCTTTACTATAATACAGACAAAAAGCAACGCCACTTTTCTATTTTTAAGTAATTCAATAGTAATAAAAATCAATAATAATTTTATTTGTACTGTAAAATTTGCAATTTTAAAAGTCAGAATAGCTAACGTATTGACTAGAAATGAACAAGAGATGCTTTGTTTTTTTTATATACATGTATCCTGGCATGTACGAGTAGCTCAGTAGTATTTCTGGTATGAGGGTATTTTATATACCTATATAATGTACTAGCGGACGCGCGCAGCTTCGCTTGCGTATTTAAGGCTGAATTCTAATAACCCATGAAACATGTATTCAATGAAATATTTTTAAGAGTCTAAGTTTCAAATTTTATAAAAATCGGTGGCGATATAAAGATTTTTCCATACAAACTTTCAACCCCTTATTTGCACCCTTAGGGGGAGAATTCTAGAAAACGATGAAACATGTGTTCAATTAAATACTTTTAAAAATCTAAATTTCAAATTTTATAAAAATCGGTGCCGATTTAATTTTTTTTCCATACAAACTTTGAACCCCTATTTCACCCCTTTAGGGTTAAAATTTTTCAAAATCCCTTCTTAGTGGATGTCCAGATTACAAAAGTAAACTTTTGCCCAAATTTAACGTTTCTACCATCAGCGGTTACGGCTGTGCGTGCGTCTTACCTCAGTTAGTGAGGACAAGTCCTTTTATATATATATAGATTAGTGGAGGATGTCATAATTAATACTATATATGAGTTAAATTGAAATAGATAACAATACAAAGAAAAATATTAAGATTTAATATAACTAGGTATATTTTTTTATTATAAATTGCTTCATTGAACAATTTATATAGACGCAAGCCTAGACTTTTGTAAACGGTCGTTTTATTTAATTAAATAAGCATTTTATTACAACGTTTCTTTAATTACCGACCTACCAGGCCTTTATCTTCAAAGAGATGCTAAATTATGGAAATTGATAAATATTTTTTGAAAGAATGGCGCTTACTTTCCTTATTGAGTGAGTTCTTATAAAGTAAATATTTTTTTTATATTATCTGTAAATAATTTACTGATGTAATCCTAGCTAATAGATCACACCGCCCAATAAAATTGCAATTTTTGTCTGATAATTGAAGTTTATCACTTGATGTTTACTAATTTGACGTCGCTGATTCTAAATCAATTAATTTATTACTTGTTTATGAATATAGCTTTAGTTAATAATAATTCATTATTTTTTATTGTTAGTTTGATAAAAAAATATAAAACAAGGTTAATCAGCTTCACGCTGTATCCCGCACACAGTAGGGTGGGCAGAGGGAACCTCGTGTTATCATAAGACACTCCGTTCTCCACTTTCCGCCGGATTCTGGAGGCATTGTGTGTTGAGTGGCAGAACTCAACGCTACGCTTTGCCTCTACACCAGAGCGAAGAAATGGAAATATAAACGTAAATAAATATTTCACTTCCTCTAGTGGGGATCGAACCTACAACCGTCGCGTTACAGTCACACCCTTGTGCCGGTGCGCCACGACGGCCTGAAACGGACGGACGGACGAAAAATTTTTAAATCATATTAATATGAGAATATCAAATCTGTATACACCTGTCCTTTTTCTTGTTATACTCTGTTGGCATTTATAAAATTATCCATATATATAAAATAAACCATTTAAAATTTTGTCATGCATAAAAGTCGAGCTTTTCGAATGAGTTTGGTCAGTTTTCACATGTATTTATAAATATCGCTCAGCGTGGCAGATGATGAGAAATGGCAATTGCGGTCGCTCGTAACCACTACAGTCATTTATTTTTACCCGAACATGCATCGAACTTAGCTAATAGTCAACCAATTAACCTAAATGCATTTGAAATAAATAAACATTCTTAGTTATTATTAAAACTACATTTATAAATATTACCATATTGTTAATTTTACATGTAATCTATTTTGATAATATTTAAGATGTGATATATAAAAAAAAGAAAGTGGAGGGTCTAATAGGATGAGGAAGAGAAAGTTTCAACAGCTTGTGAATTGTTACTTACTATGGATTTTATTAGTTTGTGATATGTCCCACTACTTTGATTTTCACCACTAGGTCGATTCTCTACTCGAGGAAATGAATGAAATCTCCACTTGTCAACAAGCAATACCTCCAGAATCCAGCTGAAAGTAAGGAATGGAGTGTCTCAACACTAGGCTTCCTCTGCCTAACATGCTAGATGCGAGATACAGCGTGAAGCTGAATTAACGAAACCCTCTTAAACATAATTGACTTATTTGTAAATGGTAAGTGAAAGGGAATCATGTTATATGCTATTACTTATGTATGTCAGTTAGATAGAAAAGGCTTTAGTAGTCTGTTTTCAAACAGTCTTGACCCTCGTCACCTTCCCTAACATGTTATGGCAGCAAATCAGTATCAGTACCAGTCAGTTTATGAGGCCATCACTTGATACAAATAATCACAATACTATTCCCAAGAACTATTATTGGTAACCCAAGCATTTTAGATGGAATACATATTATGTATAGGTTTGTATCTATATATAGAAATTGTTATTCGAATGGAATCGTTATATAAATGATTTTAATGTGCCGTTCGTTTATATTTTATTTATGTGCAATAAACCAAATTTAGAATAACGTTTTATTGTATTTAATTCAGACATAGACTACCTTCTCAATTTAGTAAATTTAACATAGCGCCGATTAAATAGCGCAAGACAATGCCTTGACAATTTCGCAGAAAGTGGAGAATGGAAGTGTCTTAATGGGAACGGAGTGTTTTAACATTAAATTCCCATGTTGCCAATGCCTGCCTGCATTGCTAAGTGCAGGATACAGTGTGGAATACAAAACTAATGTTCTAAATATATTGGAATATTTATTGATAATAACCTAATAAACCTATTACTTATATTTCCTGAAGTCATTACTATATTGATATTCAATATTAATTTCCATTTGCAAGTACTTCCATAAAATAAATTTGTTTTTATAGTATTACAATATTATGTACGTTTTCAGCAAAGTTTCACGTTCTAAAATTGTAACTACAGTGTGGTAGAGATATGTTTGCAGTACTATTTTTTTTATTACTTTAAAAATATATATGACTTTTTTACTTTCCAACAAAATAATACACTCAAAATTATTTATTGAAAACTCCGTGTTTCCCATATTAGACAATAATGAACCTCAACGTTGCTCCGGGCTGGTAGAGTCAACACATCAATAAGGAAAATTGTATGAAACAATGAATGGTGGATATTCCCTCTCAAACAAACAAAAAATGTGCTCAAATAAAGACAAATAAAATATACATTTATAATATCAACACGCAATGCCTGAAAAATTCCGCGGAAAGTGGAGAACGGAGTGTCTTAACACTAGTTTCCCTATGCCTCCACTTTTTTGCACATACATGCATATATTACGTATACATTATACATATACAATAACCGTTTACGAAATTCATCATACAAATGAACGCTTTCATTTTCATTTCATTCAAGTAGTAACTTTGCTCTTAATATTATAAGTAGGTCCCAACTGACACAACGCTATGAAATCCTCGGGAGGCGAAACAAATAGGCAACTGTGGTCATAAATCATGTTCTCCCTCCGCCGACGTTATTAGAAATGGAATCCCTGTTGGATTAATTAACATTGTTACGAGAAAGTAAAATTATACTAATAATAATATCTTAATTTGGATATTTTAAATCTGTGCACAAAATGTTTTTTTTGGCTGTAAACAAGCTATTAGGAATGTTTATTGTTTATTATCGACATTATTCCTGTCCGTATTATACAATTTATAATAGAATGGAGGTTGATCGCGTACCCACGCTCGACTTCTACGCACACATAATATTTACTTTGATTAAAATAGATGAGTGCTCCAATTTGATTGTGAAAAATGACATTGAATGATGTCAAGCAACAAACAGTGTCTTATTATATAGACAACAGATAAAGCAATAGGATATCAAGTATTTGACTATTCGTTTTATTTAAATGTAAATAAATTTAATGTTAATATTTTTATTGCTGATAAATATGTATATATAGTCTGCAAATAAATATTCTTAGAATTAAAAATAAACAAAATGTCACTTTTGAATTTGGAATCTGTCATTTTTATGCGATTGTTCATTGTGTTCATTTTTTTATTTTCCCGCCAATATATTGTGAAATATTTTGTGATATTAAAAGGGAGAGGGATAATGGGTGAAAGAGCATCGAAACTCTGTGATTGCATTTTATAAACTAGGTATGGATCCAATTTTTAAAATCTTCCGTACGCTTGGTATTAGTCAAATGTTTGTGTCGGCTATTGATAGGTACAATGAAACTGTACTGTACTGTTTGTGACAGAAAAAGATCTGGCCGCTCGTAGTGTTCATACGAAAAAGGTAATCAAAGCAGTAGGTGAAAGAATTCGTAGAAACCTTATCCGAAAGCAAATGGTTCTATTGTAGGAGACGAAGATAGCACCTAGAACCATGTCACGTTTTAAACGATGGGTTGCAGCCTATAAGGGACGTAGTGGTAATTTTTTTAATAATAAGAATTAAAAAAAGAATAGAGTTCTAAAATTAAAACAACAACTTAAACGGTACCCAAAGAGAGGTCACAGAAAAATATTGTTTACGCATGAGAAAATGTTTACAACTGAGCAATATTTTAACAAATAAAAAAAACAAAAAGGTTTTTGTTAATTTGTGCTAAAAGCTCTACAGAAGCTTCTTAATTAATCAACAGAGTACAACGTGGGCATTATCCGACCTCAGTGATGGTTTGGTGGGGTGTTAGCTACGAAGGAGTGACTTCGCCATATTTTTGTGAAAAAGATATCAAAACATTGGCACAAGTGCATCAAGATACAATTCTAATTCTTGAGAAGGTAAGCCCCTTAATAACACCATGTTCAGTAAACAAGAATGGTCGTTTCAGCAGGACTCGGCGCCGGCCGCCACCGCCATAAAGCTTGATCTACCCAATCTTGTTTAGAAACGAACGTTCTATATGTCTTCAAAGCTGAAGACTGGCCGTCATATAGTCCCGATCTTAATCCACTGATTTAGAAGGTAAGATAAAAATAATAAAATATATTCGGATAATATATTAAATATTTAAAATTTAATGCTATTTCATAGCGGAATCATGCCATTATTCGATAAATATGATTTATCTATACTAATAGGAATTCTTGTCAAAAAGTACTATAATAGAATTAAATTTGTCCTAATTTTGCTTTATAAAGTTGAGCTTTATTTTGGTGAGTGAATTACAAAGCGGATGACAAACCAACGGAGAGCGATAAACTTTTAAATAAAAGCCTCAAAACACTAAATCTTTATATAAAGACTGATCACGAATGTTTAATTAAAGTGTCATTAAACCATTCGTAATTAACGTTTAATGGCTTAGGGGCATGCTCGTCGGTAATCTTTTAGGCTTCGGCTTAAATAGTTGTACACTATTTTGAAAATTAAGTCGATGGTAAAGTCGTAAAATGATTGAAGTTTCAAGTTAATAACGAATAAATAATGCTAAGATGTAATTTTAGTCTCTAGTGAAAAGTATCGATCAGATCAGAGCGGAGCGTTCTCTTTGAACTACATACGTTTGTATCCGTGTTTGTTTAAAAAAATATGTTGCCATGTCAAAATATTTGTGATACTTTTGCCTTCCATTGGATTTTTCCATTTTATATTTTATTTTTGGATTGGATTCCATTGAATTGGATTGGAGAAACACACTTATAGAATAAAAGAAATACTACATGGTATTTTGTTTTCAAAATAATTATAAATGTAATGTGTATTAAATTAAATTAAACAGTAAAATATAATGTTAATATTAACTAATCTGTGCCTAGACTCCCTCTATTACTATCGCAAAATCCATTCTACATACATATATAAATACTCAAGTGATAATGGTTTATTAGTTTATGATATAATAAAATGTGATTATTACTAATGCAAACGCAATTATTCCACGCAATTATTATTATCGCAATCACCTTTATATATCATAGAAACCATTGTACTACTTAAAGAGAATCTATAGGTATAAGCATTGTTAGTATATAGATGCTGTTAACGTCGACACGAGATCAAAGTGGCGGTTAGCATTTCAGAAACCATCAACGTATGTTATTACCTCATGCCTTCAGGATCCAAGACTAATTATAATTCCTCTAATAATATATCACATTTATCATAGTATAATCTACGTGTGTTAACTCATATTGTTACATATGTTATGCATTACGCAATACAAATATATTTATATTCCTCATATATGCTTATGTTGTCATTACAATACCTAAAGTAAACAATGACATATGAAGGTGTAGCGGAGTAGATGTTTTACGATTTCTATAAAATATTTAACAAAATTTAAATTACTATTGGTAGATACAATTGTGTATATAATATAAAAGAAATTGTTAAAAATTTTGGGATAAAAGTTGCTTAGTCTATAAATTCGTGACCAGCCTATTTTTACTATAAGTTTTTCATGAATAGTAAGAACTCTTCATAACCAATACTTTTAAGCATTTATTGAATGAACATGAAATGCGTATGAGTGGACCATTGTATCAAAGTTTAGTTTTGGTGCTCTACGTCTTAAAAATAGACATGGAAGAGAATTTCTGAGATTCGCTTTCTCAAGTACTTGAGATTCAAGTGTGAAATCGGGAGATTTTTTTGTACGTTCACTAATATCATACCATTGTCACCTGAATATAAGCTCTTTACATAGCAATATTTAAATAGCAATGAAAGCAAGATAAAATATCAATCATTGAACCTGATAATTATTTTTTGAAAAATAAAAGAAATTAACTAAGAAGTATTTAAAACAAATACCTATGAGAATAAAAGCTAAGTGTAGAGGGCCAGTTATTATTCTTCGTAAAAGGGTACTTCGAAAATTATATTGATTCTTCTACTAAAACTGCATTGAATTAAATCCTTTGTGGAAACAAATGGCACAGACTGCTATTGCACAGCTTAGAATACAGTATTTGTGATATTATACTCGTGAGAGGGTAAGAAAGGATTTTCAAGTCAAGTCAAAACTGATGAGAGTTTTGACTTGACTTGACTTGAAAATCCTTGAGAGTTTAATTACTTACTTTTTTTTTCCTTTTTTTTAGCTTCACGCTGTATCCCGGTCACATCATTTGCATTTGTTCCTTATTTCCCTTATTTTCCATTGTTTTTATTTAATTAACAATTCTATTAAATGAAATATTTAGTATTTACTATTTATTGTGTTATATATTATATGTACTACTTATAGTATCATCTTACATTATACAGATAAAGTTTCACTGTCAATATCACGTAGAGAACCGTTCATGGCGTATTATCTCATCACTAAATTGAGGTCAAATAAACACTCTCAAGCTTAAAAATATTTTCATCCATCGTACAAACAATATAATAGATTAATGGTAAAAATAATCTGATTATAACTAATAAACACAGGAAAGTCATTTCTTTATTCTTTGTCGTTGTTTTATTATTTTATGACTGAAATTATATATAAAAAATGTCTAAAAATAAAATAAATACCAATCAATTACATCACCAATATTTATATTTATTTATAGCATCAGAGGTTCATCACGTTGTAGCACTCTCGGCAAGTAAGATAGAATATAAATTGAATTCATGTCGCTCATGTCATAGTAGGTGATGGATATGCGAGAATGTTCCCAAAATATTTAAGTATATAATAAAATAAAAATTAACTTTGATGTGACAAGGCAAGTATACATCTGATATTCATAGTTACATATATTTTATTAAATTCATACTATCCCACACAAAGCCAGTCAGGTTCCCAGGTTCCCTCTGCTAAGGTAAGTAGAGGGAATCTGGGAATCTAGTGTAACAACCCGTTCCCACTTTTATAACATACTTGTAACATATAACACACTTGATACAAGTAAATGAATACTAAATCTTACATAATTTTATTAGATCTACACATAGTAAATGCAAATTATTATAAACGAAATTGTCTTGGAACTTTCTTTTATTTATTGCTATATTTTGATATAGAGTAGAGGTAAAAAATAGTAACGATAGCACAGCGACATTGATTGCAGCGATGCGTTGGTTTTATTGGCAGGATTTGTATTGAACGTAACGCCAGCCGCCGATAACGCCGCATCGCCGACATAAGTCGTACTGTAGCAAACTACGCCTCGAATTATATGTAGAGAGACATAGGAAAATCGGTTCAAGAGCTATTCTTATGTAATATGACAATAATTTTATTTGATATGAATATTATAACATTAACATTGATATTTATATGAAATATTTATTTAAATTTATGTAGAGACAAGCGGGGCGTTAAGTTCCGCCACTCAACACGCAATGCCTCCAGAATCCGGCAGAAAATGGAGAACGGATTGTCTTAATGCTACGTTCTCTCTGTCTATCCTGCAGTGTGCGGGATACAGCGTGAAGCTGATTTTTAATATGATATTTGAATTTTTTACATAAATTTTGTAACATGTAAACATAGATTTTTATATATGGTTAGCTTCTGAAGGGCATCAATATAATTATATTGAAATTTCTTTGATACTCATAAAAAAAACAGGAATATTTTTTAACAAATAATTGGTACACATCATAAAAATATATATAATCGTTAACAGTCAAATAAAAACGATGTAATGCTAGCAAACGTCTATTGATAGTACGTCTTATAAAAACATATTCGAATATTAATAAAAATAGTTAAATCTCAGATCTCAAAAGATTTATCGATTGTTTGTATAAGCAAGCACATTTCGTAAAGGAAATTTTTTAAATGATACAGTGTGCCACTCAAAAATTAAACTCTTTTATATTACATCAGCTTTGATGAATCTGAGTATTTAACATATTGCCTGTATAAGTAAAACATTTTTTTTTAATATAATTTAAGGTAACTTGCAATTTCCTATTGATATTATGACAGTATCAATAATTGTTTACTATATTTCTCGCGTAATTGAAATTTGGTGATATTTAGGTTGGCTGTCTAAGAAAGAACAGAATTTTTAGTCTTAGTAAAATATTTTTCGACCTATTTTTTAACAATACAAGGAAAAGAAATATATCCATGATTTAATTTAGGTGTATAACAGACCATACCATCGTTTCCAAAGGGAATCTGTGTTTTCTCATAACTCATAAAAGTAATACTATTAAATTCAAGTACTTCAGTCTTAAGCTTGCCAGTATTTAGAAACCGATGATATATTGAAATGGCATACATATGCCATTTCAATATATCATCGGTTTCTAAAATAAAACTGATACATATCAGTTTTATTTTATCAGGTGGATTATTTACTCAATTCCTTTCAATTCCAATTTTCCTATAGAATTGCGTTCGTATGATATCATTGACAAAGAAAATCGGTCAAGTGCGAGTCGGACTCGGCCACCGAGGGTTCCGTACCAATTTCAACGAGAAGTACAACTAATAAAAGTTGTCTGTAAAGTCTTTTATATGAAATGAACTACATTAATAAACTTATTATTTTTTTTTATATGAAATTCCTATAAATTTCTACTTTTCGGATATTTTCCTTTATTTATATTGTAAATTTTTACTACGTGCCAAATTTCATAACTGTAGGTTTACAGGAAGAACCCTATAGGTTCTGATTACAAAGCGTATTTCATACAAAATGCAGCAGAAACGATGTGTAAAATGTTCGTATCTTACTCTGCTCGTAGACTTAGAAGCGTGATTTTTTTATTAATAAATAAAAGGTAATTTATAAAATTTGTAAGATCCACTATCTATCTATCTCTATTTCTTAAAAAGCGCAAATAGTATTTCAGTTATTGTATATTTAAAAAAATAATAATAATGTAACTTTTTTTTAAATGATTTTTCTAGTTATACATATTATATTCTAGTAATATTATTGTAGTAAAACAAATATATTTTATCTTTTTTAATTTTTTAATTTTTGTATATTCTATATAAAAGATATAATATCTTTTATATAGAATATACAAAAATTGTTTGTCTTAAACAGTAAATTTTTAAGGCGATGCCAAGAATATATCACAGTATAAATGAACATTTATATAGTGATATTTTTGACAATCTAAATTTAATTTGAAGGTCAATAGAGTATATTTTAATTTCCATTAAGAGTTCTACTTTATTTACCCTATTCTTATATAAGTACATTTATGTACTGAACATATTACTTAACTATTATATTTATGAATGAATAAGTGTAAACAAATATTTACTTAATTCAGGTCATCTTATCTTAACTGATAGTGATAATACTTCAATGAAAAAATATGCCAATATCGTTCCAAATAAGATAAAAATTACAAATAATAAAGGCAATTTATGTTTAATGAAGCGACATACCAAAATGGTGCAAATATTCGGTGCATCCCCTGGATCTTTCGTCTGAGGATGCTGTTACTATAGCATCAGTTACTACAGACCGTGGGCGGCCGACGGGCCGTTTACCCCGCTGTCTCGTATACTACTTCACGAAACGAACTGCTGGGAGCACATGAACTGCTGGGAACACATAAACCTTCAATTAAGATTACTATAGCACTGTGTCCATAGTGGTCAGGTAGTGTTTTGTTTACGAATGCACCTCGTAAGGCGGGCGGCGTAGAGGACCGCGACTCCGCGACCGTAAGGCGACCTCTGCGCTCGGCGCGCAACAGATCAACAGATAGGTACGCGGTGTTCGCGGCGGCTGAGAGGCGGCCGAGGCGGTCGCGGCCGGGGTGCCACCGTCGCCGGCGCGCGCCACTTGCGCCTCGCCCCCCGCACCCGTCACCCTCTGACGTCACCGTTACGGACCTAAAATTTCACACGAGTAATCATTGTATCGTAAAAGCTTCACTCTCGGATGCTATGGGCGTTATCATATAACATTTTATGCTTCAGCACCTTCAGAGATGAAGAATCTCCAGGATAATACTGAATGTGTAGTAGAAATATGTACGTTTATGTGAAGAATCCGTCTGGATTGTAAAAAAATATATTTCTATATTATAGTTTTCTACATTTTTTGTGGTTTGTATAATGTAATTTTGATATTTCCTAGCATATATTTCAATTACATACAATATTTATTATGGAAAGAGATCGATAATGGAGGCATCGGTTCAATTTAGCATTGATTGTTACAATAAAAACGTTTCACCTCAAGCTTTTACCAATTCGGAATCACAATAATAAGGTTGAAAGAAAAGCGTAAGTAAATGTAGCACTTGTGTAATTTAATATTGTAAAAGTTTTAGATGTGTTATGTATTTTTTACTTGTATATTATAATATATATTACTTTCATGCTATTTTATAATTGTTAAAAATGAAAAAAATAGTCTAATTAAACTTTTTATAAAGTTCGGGAATATTACGTATTAAATAGGGTTGGCATGGGAAGCGCGCCAAGCGAATGAATGGTGAGAATATTCTGTTCATATTCTGAAATGCAACGTAGCTAAGTTTCATAAGGCTGGCTGTTTTTTTATACTTACATAATATATATGTATTTATGTAGATAGAAAACAATAACAGAAACAGGTCAAGTTATGAGCTTATTTTAAGAATTTTCAGTTTACTTTCCTTTGGTAAATAAAATAGAGCCATTTAAGTATAGGATATGTCCTCCCCGATTATTTAATTCATGGCTGTTCTATACATCCGGTTTTAGATTATTAAAATTATTATCCAATTTACATTCAAAGTTCCTCCCACCTACTATACTCATAGTATAATCTCTATTCTTAAATTTTATTTGAGTAAATGATGAGATATATCTATAAAATCCTATATATCCTATATATCTATAAAATCCTATGTATCCTTCTTTTTCTTTTTCTTTTCTTTCTTTTTTTTCTGTGTAAATTTTATATATATATATTTTCTTTTCATGTGCAATAAAGTATTATTATTATTATTATTATTATAAATTGACGGTAGGCTGAGGGATCCCTATCTTGGGAACCTAGTGTTAAGACCCTCAAGTCCCATTAAAAGATTTCCGTTCCGCATTTTCCACCGAATTCTGGGGGACATTGCTTGTTGAGTGGTAGAAATCAATGCGACGCTTTGTCTCTACATCATCATCATCATTTCAATTCCTCGAGTGAGAATCGAACCCACAACCTGTGGCATTTACAGTCGCACGCTAATGCGCTACGACTGACCTCAGCCAGATGTGAATATACTGTTAGTAAAAAGACAAACTTATATCTCTAGTGGGCAATAAGAACTCATTCAGAGCCAACAAGTAGGAAACAATCCAGAAAGCGTTATGTAACAAAGAGCACGTGTCCCCGGCGTGCCCAACTAACACAGTAGCGCAATAGAGTACTATTGTCTGCCGTTTAATCCAATTATTAATTTGTAGTTACTTTTTCCGTCTTCAATTTTTTGTAGTATTAGTATTAGGTAATGTTTCTTTTGTAATTTCAATTAATTATTTATAGGTTATATATTAATTTATCATTTATACCTAGGTATTTATACATAAATTATATTTTATTATAGAGTTTTATTTATACACCATCAAAGACTTTAGGGAAAATCTCTAGAAGGTGAGAGACCTTCTAGTTACGTCTTTTGAATTGAAACGCATTCCACCTTACTGAAAGTACTTAAAACAGAAGATGCTGAACTATTGTTGTCAACACAAAGTAGACCAAAGGAACAGAATAATTATGTGTGAACTTAAACCCTGGGGATTGGGATTGGATTTTAATTGAAGTTTATATTTGTTTGTTTGTCGGTGACGTGCCAATCATATTTTATCAGTGTCGATTGATGAAAGCTTTGAACACAAGGAAGTCACCGATGAGACTGATACTTCAAACGAAAACTTTGATGACATAAATACAATTTCACAAGTTTCACAACAGATTATTTTTTGAAAAGGGAACAAGGAAGAGGAACAGCAAGAGTATCGAGAGAGTTTTTATTGTGAGTGTTAGACATGTAAATTGTTTATAACAATATTGTAAAACATTTTGTCGTCATAATAGATTTTCCTTTCAGCTTCAGGATTAAGTTTCATTCAGCTCTCCACTCTCCGCCCAAATCGAGATGTTGTGTGCTTAGTGGGGGAGCTCTTTGCTGAAATTTGCCTATTAGAGCTGTATACTCGACGACTTCATACAAGGAAATTAAACAGACAAACAAAGCTACATATTTATCTACACTAAAATCATTGATAATCGTAACTTAAAACTTAGAATATATCTACTATATATATAAAAACTCTACGCTAGGCTTGTGATAAAAAAATATAAAAGAAATTATATATATGTAGAAGCATCAGAAGGGGCCTCATAGCGGTCTTGGCTGTTACTATTCATTTGTGGGCGTTGAAGCAACAGAGATATTTAAATAAAAGTCACACTTATATTCTACAATGTCTTATTACTCGTTTACATAACAGTTTTACAATAAATCTCACAAGATTAACAAAATTACAATAGATTAGGAGCCAATAGGTTAATTGGTGAACATCTCACGCCATAGCTGTCAACCAATCTGACGTCTGCTATTACTCGTGGCTACACCTACTACCCTATTCGGGGTTACCCGCTCCATTTTAAATATTCTTCTAATATAATCCATTACATAAATCAATTAAAATCGAAATGTAATAATTGCGAAATTATAATAATAGCAGCGCGCCGTCATATATATTATAAGAAACTCGCTGACCCAGTAAAAGGACCCACATTTTAATCTCGTGAAACAGCGTGTTCCCAACATTTTCGAGTGACATTAATATTTTAAGAGCAATGCTGTTACTGTAGCGCTTTCCGGCCATTGTATATGTACGTGTTTGTTTTAAATATATACCTTTTATTATGTTTAAATATAATTGATTAGATTAGATGTTTTACTTTGAGATGTAATTCTATTAATTGATTAAGTTATTTTCATTGAAATTAGGTTTTTTTATTTAATAATTGCAACATTATAGTTATAACTTAATAACTAACAGACACTACAGAGTACATTAATATTACTTAAAATATACAATTTTGTTACAAATCCCACGTACCTACATAATTACGTTGTTACAAGATTTTTTCTTATTAATAACGTAATTTTATTGTAAATCATGGAATTTTAGAACTTTTAAAGCAATCAATAGACAAAGTATGTGTAGAGTATAAAGATAATTAATTCTTCAATAGTAAATATAATATGTTTCCCTATTTAGCCAAGCAATAGGAAAAAATAAAAGTTGGTCAATCTCTAGAGAACTCGACTTATATAAACTTATATACGGAGCTTTCTGTTTTTACGATAAATATAGTTTTATTCTAAAAGTAATAAAGTCCCGATATTAGCTTATTATTATAAGAGAAGGAAGTTATAATATTTATGAGCTCCGAAGGTATGCTCGGAGATAGGTAAACCTTCTTTGAGTTTTAATATCCAACAGTCCGCTAAAAATGTATATAAGTAGCTGCGTTTTTAATAAATGGTTTGTAAAAGTGTTTCTGATAAGCCAACGTCTATATAAAATTTCAACTTCATTTTATTATTTTATTTTTAATTTTTGGGGTTCCGAAGCTGAATGGCAAAAATGCAATCCTTACTTGACTATTATAAGGTCTTTACCATATTTCAAATAGTCAAACCATCAAATCTTTGATGAATGTTAGAACTTCTAACAATTGAAAGTTTATAAAATTTAAGGGATTACAGAAAAGCGACCTTTGGCATTCACGGAGGGACCTAAAGAGAATCGGTGAAACAAAGGTAACTTCGCCATCCACAGTCACCGCTCCTCTTGAATAATTGAAGACTCCTCTACTTACGGGCTTATGTTTGTTCAAAAGTGCTCTTAGAGATTATTATGCTTTACTGCCGTTTGTTATGTTCGTGTAGAGACTTATTAACGAAATATTTCACAAATTCGTTTTTTCTTTCGTCAAAATAGTTTTCTATACAAAGTGAATATATATTCAAATTCAAAATTCAAATTTAAAATATTCTATTCAAAAAGGCAATTATTATAAGCACTTTTGAATCGTAGAATGAACATATGAACAAAAAGCTACCACCGGTTCGGAAAGCAGTTCTGCTGAGAAGAGCCGGCAAGAAACTCAACAGTTGCTCTTTTCAAATCTTATATATAATTTGATTCATCAAATTCTACAAACGAATAAAAATCAGTAAAAAAAAGTTATTAAATTGAAGTACTTAATTACAGTAAATAAATAAGTATTATTTAAATTAAATTTGACAGTGCATATTTAACCACAGCATATATTTACACGAATGTTTCAATTTATAGCAGTATTCCATTTTATCATGCGAAATGATAAGCAAAAACACAATTCGTGTTTTCCATATTCACACTTCAGAAAATTATAATAGCAAAAACACACTACGGTCGCATATATGCTCAATATCTGTGAAAATATCTGTGAAAATATCTGTGAAAATATCCGTGAAAATATCTGTGAAAGCGATATCGTTGGGAAATAAAAACCCGTTACGAAAAGCAAATCCTGTGGTGTACGAGTATTATATTTACTTTGAAAGATTTAAGGAAATGATTAAGCGGCTTGTTGGGTAGCCGAATACTGACGCTTTGCGAATCTTGCCACGCTTTGATGTCGTCAGTAGATATAATTGGTAAAAGGATGGAAAATATGAATAGAATATCAAACATTTTTTTAAATATTATTATTATTTGCTATATTGAATTCCTTTTATTAAAACATGAGATAGTATATTAGTATGTAAAACAATGTGAAGATTTATATTTTACCATTCTATTCTAGCTTCTCGCTCTTTCCCTAGCCAGGTAATTAGAAAGAACGGAGCTACATACCTCTTTCGCCTCATCTACTGTCATCAACCTCTTTATACATGTCCTTCGGGAGGTCCTCCCATATCTTTGTCTTCGAAAGTGCGAGGCCTCTCCCTCCTCTATTTTACCAATTTTAAAATATTTATTTATCAGCATATATATGACAACAAGTGTGTGACTGTAAACGCGACTGGTTATGTGTTCGATCCCCACTCGAGGAAATGAAATATTTATTTAAATTTATATTTTCATTTCTTAACACTTTCAAAATTCGGTGGAATGGAGTGTCTTAACACTAGGTTCCCTCTGCCTATCCTGCTGTGTGCGGGATACAGCGTGAAGCTGATTTAATTTTTTTTTAATTACACATAATAATTATAATGCAATATATATACCTCTAATATATCAAGGTAAATTTTATCGAGTCTCTTGAAACTAAAAGGCTTTTACGGCCTAGTCCTAGATCGTTCGTCTCATATAACATAGTAGCCATTTATTTAGCTGTGCAAACGTTCTACAAAGAAATATTGCCTCGCTTCACGTAACGTGTCTGTGGTGGATATCTTCCTCTGAGGTAGGATAAATAAATTAAAATGGTTTGCAATCAAATTTATAATAGCTAAAAGTCTTAGAAGTCAGTCAGTAGAAAATTTGATAACAAAAATGTCTGAGCACATTCACCTAGTCGTCCTTAAGGTACAATCGTAAAAACAGAAAATTATCATTAAAAAAATAGTATTACTGTTTGTATTTGCTCTATTTAATTTTACTATACATACTTACATAGTCCGTTTTCTATTGTGAGAAGGGTTAGCAAGCCAAAAAAGATTATAGAGGTTTACCCAAATACACTTACAGAGAAACGATTCGTTCAATTAATATCCGAGCCCTCCCATTATGTTTTAAAGTACCATGCGGTATATAAGTTGGCCTTTACGTTCAATATTTAATTCACATACTATATGAAAATATGTTTGATACTTAATTTTATAACAAATATATTCCTAATGTTAAAACTATTCATATAGAAATTACATAATATACTGTATGAATTTAATTGTCATAAATTCATCACAACAAGCAGGATAAGCAACGAAGAATAATCCACTTTAAAGACATTTTAAAGTTATACTGGCTGACAGAATTGAGATTAAAGGATAAAGGTAGCTCGACGATTGTAATACGATTGTCGCTCGGTAAATGAATTATTTTTATTTCCTCGCTCTGGTAAAATGACATACCGTAGCGTTGAATTCAACACTGTCTCGAAAATTGGGTGATATGTGGAGAACGGTACGTCTTAACACTAACCCTCTGCTTACGAAACTAAACAAAAAGTTAATACATTGCGATTTGAGTCATACAAATTTCAAACACCAACGAATAGCAAAAGTTCAATGTTTTATACTTTTCCAAAATTTGAGCCTTAGGTACATAGTTGAAGAACTAGCTAACATTAAATAGAAAAAAAAACGAATAATTAATTCGTTTTTTCAATCAATTTACTCGTTTCATCATATATGTTTAAGTAAGTTATTTTAGGAAGCTGGATGAGTGGGACTTGTGATGTCAGTAATGGACGAACAAAGCGAGTTAACCGTTCAAACTAATCGCAATCTTTTGTCGCCGTACAAAGTCTAAAGCCTCTTAGATAAGATGAGTAAAGAAAATACTGGGGTTATAATCCGTATGCCTATTAAAAGAACAATTATTCTCCATTGTATTGTACGAGACATATCTTTATATTTAAATAATCTACGCTTAAAAGATTTTTTCCTAATTAAAATGGCCTTTTGGCTTTTGTGTTTTTGTATAATAGAGAGATACTAAAGTCAGATTTTTTAAAAGCTCTGTTAAATCTCTCAGAGCTATAAGAAAAATTGTACAAAAAACTTTTGTGTTTAATATAATAAATAGGATGAAAAAATATTATAAGAAGATACATACGTAGGTTTTGTTTTTGAATATCTATTGATACTTTCACTATCTCGTATTTTTGTCTATATTCTCGAAGCGAAGAGAGAAAATTTGCCAGAATGACTACCCTCTGTCTTTTCTCTGTAAATAAATAATTGTATATACGTAATTACTAATTCATGATTTTGTTTATATATTTTGACCAACTGAATTTGGCATATTAAGTTACATAATTATGTTGACAAATTCTATAGTTTTTTAAATAAAAGAAAAATAATTTTACGTAGAATAATTCGACTTGTTTTATAATTTATCCAAGTATAAGCCATTGTATTTAAGGTAGCCCTAATTTAAACAAATCTCTTACACATTAAAATTAATAGTTAATTTCAAAATCAGTAGACATCCATTAAAACACAATTAAGTATAATCGTCCATATACAATATTTTTATATAGCAAATCTCGTCATATCATGTAAAATAGAAAAAAATGTATTCTCATTCGGTTTATAAAGTTATTTCTGCTACTAATATACTTACAGTTCTAAAAATTATAGTTAAAAGTATCAAAACTGTGAGCTATAAACCTTTACTATAAGGAACCTGGGTGAAAAGGTTTATAGGGAATCTAGGATTCCCTATAAACCTTTTCATTTATATAAAAAAATATTGACTATATAGTTATATCTCCTTATGGCAATTCATCACTCTGCAATTTTGTATTAACGTAAAAGCTAAAATGACATTTATTCCAATACCCACTAATGGGTAAAGTTTTAAATCATTTTTTTATTAGTTTTTAATGCTTCTTACTAAATTAAATTGTTAAATTAACGTTTTTTATGTTTTATAAATTTATGTTTTTGATTTTATAATTCAGTTAAAGATACATTTACTATCAGCTTAGTTCTGTAAGATTTTGAAATAAAAACAAAGACCATTAAATAACTTATCTAACCCATCTTTTTGGCAACATAAGTGATCTAATGAAGTTCTCTTTGTGTTTTCATGGATTTACGTCCTATCATTATGTTAGATTTATATACAAAAGGTATGGCTAATAACATTAATTGACCTGAATCTACTTTTTGGGTGCTCTTTTAGAAAATAATATGTTTTTGTGCTCCATGAAATTATCAATATATGTCTTATATCAATTTTGTTTATATCTCATAGAAATATATGTTTTTCTTATTAATTTTATGTTCTCTATAATCGATACTAGTTAGTAAATAGTTCTAGCAATAAATGGAAACAAATGAATAAATAAAATGATAAACATCAATTTAATAAGAGGATATAATAATTGTTAGCCCCATGACATCAATTGTTTCACACTGTGTACTGGAATTTAGAATACCTACATACGAGTAGCCATATAGTAGCCAGGTCACGTGAGTTATACTTTTATTTCTAAAAAAAATATGAAACTGGTTCACTTGTTTACTTTTCTCCATTTGTCACAATTCGTTTTTTTTATATAATTCCTATTATATTCCTGCCATTGGAGAGGCCTATGTCCGGCAGTGGACGAGGACAGATCTGAAAAATGGGTTACGATTGTCGTAGCATCTCTTCCTGATTCAGTTCTTAAATTTCGCCATATAGATAATAAGTATGATACTGTTCACCCTTTGTAAATTGTCTGAAGACAACTTCACTCTCAATATAATATTATAAAGCTGAAAAGTTAAACTAGCTAAATACGTTAACCTAAGGAAGAACTGGTAAAGTTGAAAAAAATATATATATTGGATAGTGCTCTATAGGTGTACAGCTATAGGCACTATTACATTATGATAATTCATTTTAACTCTTGATATTTTACATCATTCAATAGTTTGAAGTTTTGTTTAGCTTAGAAGTTGCTTAATACATATTCAGTCTTTCTAAATAACTTGAAAATGTTCTAAATATGATTTAACCAACAACAAATTGTTGATGCAATTGATGAAATATAAACATTCGAATTTCTGAAGACACTGGCACTCCCATGAGGTAAAAGCGGCACTATCATTTTATGTTGTAAATACCCGACGGTCGTTCTATCGAAGTCACTGAGCTGGCATAATATAAGCAAGGGTGTAAAATGTAGACGACCACGGTAGGGACGACGGCGGGTGCGCCATACGCGCTGAGTCAACATTTGCAGAGATTGTGGTTCTTAATTGCACGCCCGCCACCGCCGCCGTCTCGTGGAACCTGTCGTCACTTTTATGTACACTGTTTACTGAAATCTGTTTGTGAGCCAGCAAATGGATTTTTATTTTATTTCTTTTTTGTTTTTTCTCTATGCGTCGTAGCGCAAAGGTGTGACTGTAACGCGATGTGGGTTCGATTCAGACTCAGGGGGAATGAATTCATTAATAATATTTTCATTTCTTCAATCTGGCACCAAAACAGAACTTTGTTCACACAACTTTTTTATGAATTACTTTTAGTTTACTTGTAACATGTTTGTTTATACACCTAATGTATATAAATTTAGTATATTATTTTTAACAATATTTTAACTGTACACAAATGGATTCATCTCAAATAATAAAAATAACCTATTGATAATTAGCGTGCGGGACGTACTTATTAACATTTATATTTTTTCAAAAATAGCTCAAGTTGTCTCAGCTTTTATTTTATTCAACTTAAAATATAACAATAGGTACATAAATAAAAACCAAATTTCCCCGAAAATGTAACATAATATGTCAATTGACACTGTTATGAGCAGAAATTTTATTATAAAATACATAAAAGCCCATTAGGAGCACCGGGCTCCGCAAGTAAATGTCAAAGGTTACGGTATGTTACTTTTCTGTGGAGGAAAATTTGGAGGAAAGCTAAGACAAATAAATAAAACTAAAATGTCGTAATATATGAAATTCTATTATTTTATGAATTGTCTTGTTAAACAAGTAGAAAATTTGACTTTACACCAAAAAAAGTACGATTACAGTATGTATATGTAAATTTAAACACATCTTTCGCTTGTGGAAACAATTATAATCTCCATTAACAGAATTTAAAAGATATAAAAACATAACTATTTGAAAGTTAATACAATACAAATATAAATAAATTCAATTAACGCATGGAGACCGATGATGAAAGGCTTAAGACAACCCAAACCAGCCCTATATAAAAAATACTGTGTTAGGTTAGGTTAAAATCTCTCCGTGCTATGGCAAGTAAGTCCCATGTGTGGGGGGGGACCAAACGCGAAGAGGCAAGGGCGTCTGTGACCATAAAGCGGAGAGTGTTGCTCATTTACCTTATCATACACGTTTTAAATAAATTTCTGTAAAAAATATTTTCTAAGGAGCTCGAAAACAATGTTAATATTCAAGTTCTAAATTTGTAGAAAATTGATACGCCGCCGCGATAATGAGCACGACGCGGCTTCTCATCGACTTTTGAACTATGGGCGTCATGAACTTTGAGAGGATTCATTTGGAAGTAGTATATGTACTACGAGGCTGTTGATTATTATTTCTTTTTATTAATTTTAGCGAGTATAAGCCTCTATATTTCTCATCAATTATTCTAATATCCTGCTATGATAAGTATCCATTTTGATCTTACCGTTAAAACAAACAAACAAACTTTTCCGCTTTATTATACTAGTATAGACTAGTGTAGATTATCACATACGTATTGTTATATTTTATTTTTCAAATATTATCGTTATACTTGTTACGTACATACCTATAGCAACCGATACGCGCCGAGTGGTTGACCTGACGCTCCGTAGTTATTATATTTATTGTATTTTTAAAATTATTATTGTTTTTAATTTATCTAACGGATAAAATGAAATAAGTTCAAAAACTAATACCCGACTACTGATTTTGACACTAAAAAATATGAAACAAGAAAATATTCTCACCTGAAATTGACATGAAACAATCCATACCTATATTATAAATTCGAAAGTAACTCTGTCTGTCTGTCTGTCTTTTACGCAATCAGGCCCAAACCGCTAATTTAATTGTGATAAAATACTCATATAGAAATACTTGAGGGTCTCGGAATGAACATATGATATTTTTTTTCTCATATTTGTAATATTTTCGATATATACCAATATATTAAATACTTATCAATTTGACATGCACTTTATTCCGCCATGTTAATAACCACCGTCGTTTGCAAAGTTTGTTGTTAAAAAACGTCACCCAAAATGATCTTGCTTAACGCATCTCTCTATTGAAAACTGAAAAAAATTTCATAAATATATTTAATAAATATTCGTATAGTTGAAGCGGGCGTAGCCGCGTTCGAATCCACTAGTTTATTTTATAAAGTGAAAATAATAAGTTAAGCGTCATACAGATCATATAAATTATTTTAATAACAACTTTTAGCAAATAAAAAACGAACACAGAACAAAAATTTTAAATATCTCACAAATTCCCAAATTACCTGACTAGTTTTAATTAACCCCATTTCTAATTAATATAACAATTAAAATTGAATGGAAAACAGACGTAATATGTGGCGAATAGAAAAGATTTAGTTCTAACAACCAATATCTCAATTGCGTCGTACAAATTTTTTTAAGCTATTCCTATGCTATTAAATTGTCATGGTTAATTTATTTATTGATCCACTGAAGGGTGTAAGGTTCATTAGGCATAAGTCTACATGATCGGGCTCCAATGTCACTCACTCGTATTATACAGGGTGATTGATAGATCGATAGACAACCCGATACAGGTGATATATAAAAGGTAATTTTCAACCTTTTTTTGCTCCATGTAATATGGTCCGAAGTTTCACCATTTTCAAGATATTGAGCTTTTTTTTTCTAAGTAGAAATATGATATTTGTGCTTATAAATGTGTATGTTCAAGAAACAGTATTTTGCGTGGTTTTTACAAATTATTAGTGTTTTTAGATTCCCTGAGAAATAACTCATTCAATAGGTTAGAATAAGATACAGCGCGAAGCTTATAAAAGTATTTTATGAACATTCACAACATTTTTATTTGTTTTATATTAATAATATACAGAAGAAAATATACGAATAACAAGAATGGCCAATTACGCCAAGTTCTTACTAAATGCGAGATAATGCAGATTTGGGTTCGTGACATTAAGGCATAAACATAAACATCGACGGGGTTATCTTAAATTATTCGTATAATTGCATTAGTCCGCTTTCCTCTTGGCATTTCGTTTGAAGGCTCCAGAAAAGACTATACAACTAAAAGTACTAAAACAAGAAAAATATTACTAATACAAGTAAGTAATAAAATAAATTAATTTCGTAGTAAATAGTCTACAATTATATATAAAACAAACAATACATGTATTCCTGTTCTTTTCAAATTTTTATCCCAGTTAACTCTTCATAAAAACTTATTTAATATTACTCTCTCAGTGATTTGTATAAACGGAGAACATCTTGCTGTCATCCACGTACCAAATGACATTGTTTATTCTAAGCACGGTCGGCTTTCTCTTCTATGTCTGCTCGATAATTCCACCGATTGCGTTGTTTTTGCAAATTCATCTTATTACTACCTAATCAATACTCTAGATCTGTAATCGCTTAATTATAATTTCGCTTTTTTTTTAAAAAAGCGAATAATTATTTATCACTACAATTTCGCTATGTACTCCTATATACTTAATAAATCGGTATAAATTAGTTAAATAAACAACTACGTAAGTCTCTAATGTACGAGTAAATTACATAGTTGAAAAATAAAACCTTTACTACCTTTAAAATTTGCTGTGTGCGGGATACAGCGTGAAGCATAATATAAAATTCAAGCATAACATAAATTTAGGATAAAATTTAATTTCGAATTAGAGCATAATAGGTAAATATCTAATTTCAGAATGAAAACAACATTAATTTTAACGATAATGGCGTGTGTCCTGGCGCTGGCATATGGCGACCTGGTATGCGGCTCTAACTACTGCAAGCAAAACCCGTGCTCCGTCCGTGTCGCCTCCTCCAGTTGCCGTCCTCCCTCCATATATCGTGCAAACCACGCTGGAAAGTGCGCTTGCTGTCCTGCCTGCGTCAGTTTATTATGTAAGTATTTGCGTTCATTATATATTCTAGCTATTTATATACATATATAAGAAACTCTATATTGATTTTTACATTTTTTAAGTATTATTTCACACTTATACTTTTTAGAAAACATTTGGATGGTTTTCAAAAGGCGCGGGTTTAAATCCCGCTACGCTATTTTTTTTATATGTTTTTAAAAACATCGAAACGATTAACGCAATTTATTATAACCTATACATAATTTTCTGTCAAACACAAAAATATTTTTTCAATTCTAATGAATAGTTCATGAGATTGTAGCGTTCAACTAAACACACACTTTAGGTTTACAATATTAATATAGAGTATAAATTTTTAAATGTCCAACACGTAAAAGAAATAACCTATAATGAAGTAAGTGATGTATGTAACTGTAATCGATATTTAATTTTTTTTAATTTAGAAAAATCATGTTATTTTACTATTACAGCCGAAGGAGCAGCGTGTAAGGTCTACAGCAAGGAGCTGGGTGAAACTCCCTCCGCTGTCTGCAAAGAACCTCTGAAGTGTCTTTCTGGAGTTTGTACTAAAGTGGCTCCTAGAGGATAAATAATTGGATTCTTTTTATACTCACATACCGTTAAATAGAAATAAATATGTTTTACGTTATATATAAATATGTATCAAAATTAATAAAGTTATTAGTTTAAGTTTAATACATCTACAACTTTTGACAATTTTTATACAACCATTGCCATTATAGTATGGAGGTATATTAATTATTCGTTATAATATAACGTTCGTTTTCTTTTAGTTTATATTAATTAATATTATTTCCTATCCCAAGCATTATAACATAATACTCATCAAGTCTTTGATTTATATATAAAATATATTGTAATTCTGTATTCATCTATCAGTTCTCTATTATTAGTTGTCGTCATCACACTCTAATGAGATATCTGAACGAGACAGCAAGTACAAACAATGAAGCTTCAAACGGAATGCCTAAATTGTAAATACAAGTCATAACTCAAATAATTTAGATGACAAAACAACAAAGTCTCGTCGTGGACGTAATTCCTTGCTTGCTTAAATTGCTTCTTCCTTTCAATTATTGATAAACAAAATATAAGACAATTTTCTTCAGGGAATAAACTCGATACAAAAGTAGTTTGAATCTTTGAAGATAATATCGTTGCTCCTTTAGTAGATTATTTAATCGAGCGTATAAGAAAACTTTGTGTTGTCCGAAACTATTTACCTGGAATAATATTGTGAAACTGAAATACATTATAATATATAATATAACAATGTTATAGGTAACTACTGGTAATCAAGAGGCCCAGGAGCAGCAAGGGTGTGACTGTAATGTGACGGTTATGGGTTCGATCCCCACTCGTGAGAAGGAATTATTATTTCTTAATATTTTCATGTCTACGCTTTAGCATCAAAGCAAAAACCCGGCGTTGAGATCCGCCACTCTGCATGCAATGCCTCGAAAAATTCGGCGGAAAGCGAGGAGCGGAGTGTCTTAACTCTAGATTGCCCCTGCCTACCCTGCTGTATTTGGCATACAGCGTGAATTGCTGGCTATATCATAGTTATTATTAATGTATACGTTATTTAATGTCATAAAAACCTACAATAACTCTTAAAGTTGGTACATAATAAAATGTTATCGACAATAACAAGTTTTCGCGTAAAAAGGGGTTCCAATATGAATGAAATTGTAAGGAAAGGTCACTCCATAGTCGCAAATCAGAATCAGAGGCTGTCATCTATTTTGAAATCACACTTCCTTTCCTAAATGAATTACAATCAACGGTGACATTTTCTTCCTTTTTTCGGTATGACCCATGATATTTGACATTTCGTCCAATTTTATATTAAGTGGAAAAGTAAATTGCGCTTAGGAGACATTTTAAGCACAATTTAACAAAATGATTTTCTTCGGTATTTACTTATTAAACAACTAGTCGTATACTACGGCTGCGTCTTAGTTTTATTGAAAAAACAAATACTATATTTAAAGTTCTACACGCTTCATAGAGGTAATTTATTATAACGTAAAAATATATTTTTAAAATTTTATATTAGAAAATAAATAGAAAAATCGTTTCGCGCGTTTCAAATAATATTGTCGAAATTACTTTGTGAATATTACTTATCTTATCCATGCTAGATCATCCGCCTGACTGATTTTATCTGGCTAATGAGGAACAGGTGCGTTGTATGTTGATTATGTTGATGTTGAATCATAAAAGTAATAATAGCAAAGAGTTTTTAACTGCATATTTATCTAAATCACATAGGAATTAAAAGATACAATATGCATGCCAAGTACAAGTATATATACAGAAATCCGAGACATTGCATGATGAGTGGAGGACCTCAACACTACACTTTGCCTCGACAGCAGAACAAAAAAATGAAAATATGAAATACTTCATTTCCTCAAGAGGGAATCGAACCGACAACCGTCACGTCTACTTTGTTCTCCTGCACCACGACTGGCCTCACATAAAAGTCTGGCCTCAGTTCAAAGTTACAAATATTTTTACTGGGTATATAAGATGTTCTCTGTGTATCTTGCAAATGCTGGAGCTGAAAATAAAAATAAAAACATTTATGTTATTTTACTTAATATACATTGTACATTTTTATATGAAGAATACTTTGGATAAAGACATAAGAATCATTGATATATATTAATTTATTACTTTTGAGAATAAATTCTTTAACACATCAGGTTAAATTAAATTTGTTTAGGAACCATGTGAAGAGACTCCAGAGACGCTTCTGCAATTTATTCACAGCCGTCAAGTAGAAAACAAATTCAGAAATCTAAATGAAAGTCTAATGTAAACTTGAGCGTACAAATAATTGCCTCACTTCACTTTTGTGTAGATCCCCTTGCATCGATTTACCAATAGACGGGTGTTTAGATTTTACCATTTATATATTTCTCTATACAAACTGCGTATAGCAGGGTAGGCAGAGAGAACCTAGTGTAAAGACACTACGCCCCCAGTTAACTTGAAATTAACAATAGATAAATATTTTTCTTATGGCATATCTATTTTTATTATAAAATTCTAAGGAAGTTACCGATTCTACTTTTTAAATTTTTACATAACAAGAATTATGTTTTAAGAAACACCATAGAAGAAAAAATCAAACATAGTTTTATCAATAATTGCAAGATACACAATTTTATTTGAACTATTATAACGCAAAACGACACTTCATATTTCCGAACTATGTAAAAATCTCCTCCTTTAAAATTATTTAACTAATAATGTAAAGAGTTATAACTATATTTAAATATATATTTAAATTGATTAGAAGAACTAATTAATGTCTAAAACTTAACAATAAATATTAAAGTAATTATCTGATAGCACTTATTTATCATAACAAACTACGTAATCTATGTAGACTAGCTGGACGATAGTAATTCATCACTAAAATGAGCTATAATTGATAAAAAATATATTAAAACATAAAGAATCAGTTACGTCAGTGCCATAGTCGCGTTTAGTGGTTTAATTAAATATATGACATTTGTTCGTTAAAGTTAAACTATATTTTGTATAAATACCCTCCAGAATAATAAATATTAAGAAATGTGTCAATAACTCTTGCAAAGTAGCAGAGAAGCAACGTTTTTAGTTCTCCACTTCATATAATTTTTAGTCATGAGTTATAATATTTCAAAAAAGTAAATATTTTAAATCTATTTGTTATTTATAATAATGTATCTGAAAAAAACAAAGTGTTGAAGCGAAATATTTCTTTAGTTATATTTAATTTAGCTTCGTGCTTATCAAAAGTGAAAGGTTAGTAGATAACTTACAATGTTATAGTAACTTATTAATTTGCTTCACTTAATATCACAAACGATGAAGATGAATACTCCTATAGTAATTCATTTATAATTCTAAGTAAATTACGTTATTTCTATTTAAATAAATAACACGGTCCATCTAAAATTCTAGGTATGTATTTATGTATTGATTATTTAATTAATAGTAACGAGTCTGCCATCGTGTAATACAAATTTATAGGCTCAAATTCAATCAAGAGATTAATATCACTTAATTAATCTTTCAATGAACTTTACTTTGGAATAATAGTTAATTGTTAATTTATGAATATAGCACCAAAAACAAAATGCTAAAAACCTTAATGTATTTGTTTGTTTTAAATTCTATGTATTAAAAAATACTTCTTATCGATACAGTTATTTTTGTAATTGAGTTTGTGCACTCTTTTTATACAATCAATTAGATATGTTTTAATTTTTTGTGCTTATATTTAATAAAATTGAATGCAGAATTAAAAAGAGGAGAGTGAATGACTTTTGAAACGTTTACTTTTGTGTGTATTCCTTAAAGAGGATACGCCAGATCAAATAATAGTTTTTTTTCATTGCTTATGACTAGAAAATATTAATATTATTCTGATATTTTAAGTGAAAAACAAAACTTTATTATTTTAACTGTGAAACATGTTTACAGAAAATGGGTCTACGAAGATCTACAGCAGATAGGTTACAGAACGGGACAGTTACTCAAGATGAGAAGACAAAAAAACCAGAATTTACATTTCGGGAGTCTCCATTGACAGTTCTTATATCTCACTCCCTTCATATAAAAGCAATATATCACATTTTTGTTGTCATCCTAGTGATATTGCTATGTGATACAGTGATATACGATCTTATAGAACGCGGAAAGCAAGTAAAAATTGTTTTTAATAAATAAGTGACGGTGAACTTTTCTCAGCTTTTAAATGAAAAAAATATTTTTTTTGTACATGTCATATTATAAATTACGCTTTTTTAGTAAGAATTGTAAAGCTAAATTCTATTATTAATAATATGTATAGTTATACATTTCCATATTACAATAAAATTTAAAAATAGAAAATGTAGTAATGTTACATATTTTTTGCTTTAAGTAACACTAGGTTCCCTCTGCCTACCCTGCTCTGTGCTGAATAAAGCGTGAAGCTAATTTAAATTTACATTTAATACATAATGGACTATAATCTATTATAAAAATAAATAAATACCACAAGCATATTAAAAAACTCATTTCGGGTATTCTGATTTATTATTTCCATTATTTGCTTAATTTTAAATAGACACTTAAGTCTGTCCCTAACCGCGTCCGTCTGTATGCTAATGAAAAGCTTACAGGATCAATAAGGGTCCTGAAAGCTTTGGGTAACGATCCAAAGAGATATTTTTATTAAATTTCCATTTTATTTATATGTCTAATATGTAAAAATGTTAAGGAAGCTTATTAATTTATAGACAATATTATATTATAATCAATTAATTAACCAAAAGGTTATAAAATTAAATAATTAATGACATAGATTCGTATTTTATTTAGATTCATATATGTGTGTGCAAATAAATAAAAATAAATAAATATTTTACATTCCAGAATAAACATAGGTGTGACGTCGGTGGTGTATGGTTTCGGGGACATCAGACGTGGTGCCAGGCTATGGTTGTTTGAATTAATGGTGGCTCTAGCTTTTTACCCAGGCTTGAAGTTGTATGCGGCTGTACATAAAGTGCTGAAAAATTATTCAGGTAGGTGAAGTATCTTTGAAATTTTATCTTATTAATAACGAATATTTGGTGGAAATTATTACCTACTTATAAAGTCACACAAGGGTGTGACTGTAACGCGAGGGTTGTGAGTTCGATCCACTCGAAGAAGTGAAATATTTATTTATGTTTATATTTCCATTTCTTCGCTCTGGTGTTGAGGCAAAGCGCGGCGTTGATCGCTGCTACTCAACACACAATGCCTCCATAATTCGGCAGAAAGTGGGGAACGGAGTGTCTTGACACTTGATTCCCTCTGCATACCCTGCTGCGTGAGAGATACAGCGTGAAGCTGATTTAATTATTATTTTAATACTTTGTTGTTCTCTGTCGTCTTTTTTTGGCACTTTGTAAATCTAATCAGGTACAAAATAAAAACGCAAAAATTGTGCAATGTGCAAAGCAGGGGAGAGCGAGGCAACCCAGGAACCTTAGGAACGGATTGTTAGTCTTAACAAGTGTTAAAACTAATCGTTTCTAAAGCCAATGCAGAATATCTCAATAACACAAAATGCTAAATTAAGTTCTTTTTTTATTCTACTGTACCTAAAATATAAGATAAATTAAAGAGTGGAAAATAACATTTAAGTATATACTATATGTATATTATAAAATATAGATGAAATTATTATTTATCAAAACTTGCCAAGTGGAGCAGTTATATTTATTGGCCCAACTTTGACCTAAATGTTTTTCTTACATCATCAATGTTTTCAATTTGCTAAATCAATAAATACTTATTACAATATATCATGATTAATTTACTGATATCGTTGTTGTTTGAATGAATGTATGTAGAATTCGGCGAAAAGTGAGGAGAGGAGTATCTCAACACTAATCTCCCTCCTACTTTGCTATATGTATATATAGCTGTATATGATTAAAAAAAACAACTAAAATAAAAAAGTATCTACCATTTATGTATAAATGTTAATATATTCTATCTATATCATACATTAGACGTAGTAGATATAGACGTCACCAACTGATCTTTCAGGCGTTGGGAAGACCTTTTGTTGCAAGAGGCCACTGCGCTTCACGCTGTTGCCAATTAATCAGTTGGCTGCTCACATATAATGCCATGCCCATCGTCATCTACTGAATGCACGTCACTAGAGAGTCTTCATAGATGTAACGTGACGTTCAGCTTAATCACGTCATTCTACTTATTAATACCTAATTTGTTTAAAAGTTGGTTCAGCAATCAGCATCAAAACTAAACGTCACCCATCTTGTAAGGAGTAAGGATAAGCAAACCTACTCTCAACACATTCCATTGTACGCTATTACCAGTACGTGCTTTGTCTCAACAGACCGTAAAATTAAGAGTATTTTATGTATAAAAATTCATCAGCTTTACAATTGCACCAAGATGCGGCCACATTATGGCCTTATTTGACATATTGTTTTTTTTAGTAGATAAATATGTTTAAATTTATTTCAGGATTACGCAAAATATGGACTTTAATGGGCATTGCGGGTGTGATTACATTGGAAGTAATCATAATAGCAGTTCCTGCGCGGGATTTAGGCGGGACCCACCTAGCAGTAGGATCTTCAACTATTGTTACGTGTGAGATGGTAAGATTATAAGCCAAATTAATTACGAGTGACGTTAACTCGTAACACATACTCGTAGATGAGAAACCACTTAGCATTCCATGGATTCACCATGTGGGTCCGTTGGGCCCATCGTGTTGCAAGATGAGGTTCTTAGAACAGTGTCTAGGGCTTGCGAGTCGAGTGGATTTTTAAAGCGCCTCTCTCTACCTAACCAAATTCAAAATAATTCTACTAGTGCTGCTTCAACGTGAACGTCTTGAAGTCTTAACTCAAGCTATGGGGCACTTTTGCCTTTTGGAAATGATATAATAAAATAATCTTGTAATTTTCTCACTCTTGGATGTTTATTCCAATTGGTATTCCGTCTCCCAAACAGAAGCGATAACATTTATTGGATTTTATACTCATTCTTTCCATACAGAATTCCTTAACTTCACTTAATAATATCTGACATTGTTTTGCGAAAAAACACAGTTTTATGTTGACTAGAAAATCGCAAAATCGTCCGCAATTGCTGAATGGATTTTGTACCTACTTGTTATTAAATTAGACGTATTGGTTCAACCATGTTTTAAGCTACAATTTAAAGTTCAAACTTATCAGCTCTAATAAACAGGTAGTGCTTAGGAATAATAATTTCGTTACTATAAATCTCGAATCAACTTTTCACATAATAAAAGCCCCCAGTACGCCGTTGTGACATAACGTTTATTTAGCACAAGATTCCCTTATAGCATATAAAGTTTGACTTGCGGGAGGGTTTAGGTAATGAGGTTAATTAGACAAAACATTTATTTAAGTGAAGTTTAGTAAAGTTTCCATAGCTTTTAGTTATGTGCCGTGACTCAGTATCGAGGAAATTAACTACAGTAGTTTCCACCCCACCGCCTGTACACAGTTTAATTGTGTAAACTTAGATAATAAAGAATGTTTATTTTAAGTTTCAGTGTACTTATATAGTAATGTAATCAATATTGAGGTATAATGTAGTACCTCCTGTAGATGATATTACTCTAGGTATACATTGTATATGTAGATCGGTATGTAGAAAAAAAGGTAAAAACACATTAAGCGGCAAAACAGTGTCGAAAGTGAAATGTTACATAAATCAGCTAAGACCCTTGTCAGGACCGTGGCCAGGGCCAGTAAATAACGGCATCGCGCCGGCTGGATCTGACGAAACCTCATTAGCTACATACCAGGCACCAGCCCCACCTGCCGGCACCCCTCTCTTTTTACTCTACATCATTTATTTCATTAAAATATCACTCTAATGAACATCGCTTTCCCGAGTCACATTTATATTGTACCCTGTGATCAACATTAATGATTTTAAGGTACTTTCATGTATTTAATTATCTACGAAGCATAATGACTTCAGGTTATTAAATAATTTGCGTTTTTTATTATTACTATTAATGACAATGAATGTTATAGGACTATTTATTCATTTATACTGTAAAAAAATATTTAACTAGGTTAGTATTCATAAAATTTACCAAAAAGAAATGCCGAAACCCGGGATCGAACCAGGGACCTTTAGATCTTCAGTCTAACGCTCTCCCAACTGAGCTATTTCGGCTACGAGATGCTTATTTAAAAACTGAATACTATTACTATAACAACGCTTTAATAAATAAATATATATAAAACAAACGTAAAGATTATTATTTATTCTTTTTTTTCTAGAGTTCAAAGATGAAGAATAATATTTTAAATGATATTTAATTAACATTTATCTTTTACAGTTCCGATTCGTAATGAAGCTATGGGCAGTGTCAGCAGCTTGTTCTGCCCGGTGTCATGACGGAAATACTCCACTGCCGTCCTTCTCTCATTATGTATATTTTCTATTTGCACCCACACTCATCTACAGGGATGAATATCCAAGGTAAATATTTATATTAACATTTCATGTTTAAAATTGTTTAAGAATACCCTTACACCATAATAATATAAAAAAATATTTTAATCTATTTAAGCCCATAGAGACTTAAATAGAATCTAGGACTTGCATTAATAAGCAAATCTCATTAAATTTGCAAAAAAATATTTTTAAAAAATTCCATGATGGTTCTTTCCACCGGTGCTAAGGAAACCTATTATCCCTTAAAACAATTACATTAAAAACCCACACTATGTTTGTGTTGTAATAGAGTCCCAAGTCGCTATCTCCAACACAGTGAATGGCAGCACGTAGGTAAACTCGCGGAAGGGACGCGATCGGTCCGGATTAGATATAATCCGCTCGAGCCCTTTATTCCTCTGCCGACTCAAATACAACCAAATGTTGAGCCAATTTAGAATAGAATACATAAAGAACTCTATGGAATTATATCTTAAGTAATTTATTGAATGAGTAGTTGGGATTTGTTGGTTCTGGCGCACGCGCCAGAACCAACAAATGCGCTAGAACACGGGAGTGTGCCAGACCCCGCGCGTCAACTTGTCGATGCTTCGAAATTAAAAAAAAAAAAAAAAAAAAAAANAAATTTGAGATTCCTAACACTTGTAGTTTCTGAGATTTCGTGATGAGTGAGTGACCTTTCGATTTTATATATATAGATGAAAAAGTGTTGTTTCACGCTAAGGATGGCTTCGAAGAGGCGTGGTTTCGTGCCCTGTTATATTATTTTTTTATAAATATTTTGATTTTGATTAGTATTAATTTGACAAAATAGAACACACCTTATACTGCCGCCATAGACAATAATCTTCCAAGATATCCAGCATCCTTGTCATCTGGGAGAAGATTAGTACCCTGGACTCTTGCTCCTGCAGTTTTGGCAGAAGCTTATCAAGAATGGCCAGTTTTCCACAATTGTAGACTAAATGCTCATCAGTAGTATAGGGCGGGCCGGGTTCTGCGCCATCAAACAAGTATGGGTGGTTGCAACACTTGCGCAGTTGCATCAGTATGTTTTGTAAACGCATCTTTTCTACTTTACCAGCTCCATTCACTGTTGATAAGAAATAATTATAATATATACTTTTTTCACATGATATCACCCATATACAGGTACAATATTGTTGCATGTAAGAAATATATTAATAAATAATATAATATAAATTATATATGTATTATGTTATAATACATAGTTTAATTATGATTCAACAATAAAAAAAATTATATGTTTTTTCTTACCAACATCAATATCCTTCATCAATACTTTTGTGTACCAATCTCTTTGCATTTTACTAAGTCCAACATACACCTTCAATTCCTTTTTGGGTTTTAATTTTTTTTCAACCTCTGCCTTTAGACGTCTCAGCAAAAAGGGTCTCAATACAGCATGTAACCGAGATACCAATTGATTATCACCCAAAGCTGCATTTGTGTTGAACCACGCATCAAAATCCTACAAAAATATAATTAAATGTAATAATTAATTTTAAGTACTTAGGTATAATATGTAAAAAAGAAAAAAAAACGATTTAAGTAATTACTAAAATAAAAATATATACTTACATCTGAACTATTAAAAACATCAGGCAATAAAAAGTTTAATAATGCCCACAATTCATGGAGATTGTTCTGCAATGGAGTTCCTGTCAGTAGAAGCCTATTCATACTTTTAAACTCACGTAAGAGTTCAGATAATTTGGATTTCTCATTTTTGATACGATGAGCCTCATCTATGACCATATAACGCCAATTAAACTTCTTAAATACTGACTTTTCCCTTATAATCATTTCATAGGATGTAATACATACATCCCAATTGCCTGGCATCAAAGTCTCCCTTATGAATATGTTCTGAAATTAACAGGTACGCACTATGTGGTTACATGTTATAATTAAAACAATCTTTATGTTCAGTCCTCTATATCATTTTATCATAAACACTCTACATTTTTTTTTGTAATAAACAAAACTCTTAGAGCTGATTATGAAACAGCTTTTAACATGCAGCATTCCCTGGAGCTTAGATCATTAGTATCGAAGACATAATTATGTATTACATTAAGAAACAAAGTAACTAAAAAAAACAATGGTTTGTGTAAAATGAAATGGAATAGTTTTTTGAGCCAAAACTAACATTTAAGTTTAAGAAATATAATAGGTGCATAAGTATAATAAAACCTCACCCTGGATTCTTGATCACCAATAAGACACACTGCTCTCACAGTCGGACACCATTTTTTAAACTCATTCATCCAATTTGTTAGAGTGGACTTTGGCACTATGACAATATGTGGGCCAGGAACATTTCTATGATTAAAAGTAAATTTATCAACAGTTGATAAAACATACCATAAAAACACATACATACACAGGGTGTAACTCGATTGACAGACAATGGTGGAGGAAAAAATTATGAATGCAGATACATATAATGCTGTGACTGTATTGGCCATGTTTGTTCAAGAATGTAATTTTTTTCAAAAAATCACAAATATCCAAATATCTGCTGAACCACCAAAAATCACTGAGTATACATGGGGGTTATATAGATATATAGATACCGAGGTTACCATTTATCTGTCTATCAAGTTACAATATAATGTATAACTAACATTAATTTGGAAATCTATTAACTTACTTAAAATGTTTCATGTAACCCAAAAGTGAAATAGTCTGTAATGTCTTCCCTAAGCCCATTTCATCTGCTAGAATACCATTTATCCCATTTTCATATAATGAAATCATCCAATTCAACCCTCGTACTTGGTAATCTCTCATTTCACCATTTTTAACATATGGTGGAGATGATTCAAAACGAAATATTGTTTTCTGTTTAGTATTAGTTTCTGCAAGCAGTTCTTCATCTTCTTCTTGTTCTGTCTTTCGATGACGATGACTACAAGATGGCAATATATGTTTTTAATATTTTTAAATGCTGTTATCTTAGGAGAGAAATATATTTTGTTGGAAAACATGAAAAAATAATTATAAAATAATATTAACAAAATTTGAATTAAAGTTGAAGTTCACATAGAAGAACTTTTTCAAATAATGTATTTTATTTGTGTTTTTCACACCCCATAATTGGCAAACAATGTGGTTACATATATTTAGTCCACTTTCTACATATTGACCAATGAGGTTTACATTCAACCACCATGACAAAAGGTATAGGGTAGTTTATTAAAATTATAAAAATTGTATTAAATATTGTATTAAGTTTTTGTTTAAAAACATAAAACAATGGGTATATGAGATACAAAAAAAATAAAGAAAAAGTTTTTCTTAGGAATAATAATTTCATATATTATAAGTAGTTGGTGGTGGTCGTGGTTTTCCTCCATATTGAAGTAGACAGAACTAGTATCAAGGCACTTCATTCTTCAATTTTAATCAGAATACTTTTCTCTTTTTTTATGGAAGATAAGGCAAAAAAGCGTAAGGGTTATATGATGGTGAATGATCACCACAAAATGAGCTTCAGGTTTTTTACAATATGTACTTACTCTCCAGCACCTGGCTCAGGTTCTTTGTTCTTTCGTGGTCTTCCAGCTTTAGGTTTTGGAGGACTGCTACCAGATTTAGGAGTGTTCGTCATAAAGTGAGAAAAAATTTCAGTCTGTTTCAGTAAAAAATCAAATCTTTTGGAACGGTCAGTTTCAATTTTGCTTTCAAAGTCGCCTTCTTTTCCTCTTGAAGATGGTGTATCGCTTGAAGAGCCATTCTAGCAATAAACATTAGTAAATAAGTGTTCCATTTAAAAAGGCATTACTACAACGTTATTTACAGCTTAGTAATTTAACTTACAGAATTCTCACCCACATCTGCAGCGTCCATCGGTTCTTCTGGTTGTGACATTGTAAGATAATATTTCACTAAATATTTAATACAAAAGGCAAAATATGTCTAAATTATAATTGACACATAGTATATGTTAACTTAAGAAATAACATTCACATTAGCATAGATATCTATAAACATTACTCGACATTAACCACACACAATAAACAGCGCCTGTACCGGGCGCGAAAATAAAATGAATCTTATTGACCGATCCGATGTCTGATAGATTATAGTAAAAATGCTCAACAAACATCGATGTATATTATTCGATGCATCGAAGAAGTCTGATGTATCGTTTACATTCAATGTTTTACCACACAATAAAAACATCTACTATTCTATTCAAATTCGTGTCGTATTGCAATTTACAATCTTAAAAGATAGGATATTCGTTAATTTAAATGTTTAGGTGTGAGACTTCTTGTCTTGTCTTGTTGAAACTGACCTACCAAAACTTAACATTATTGACATCAAACCAACTTCGATC
>JAKRZM010001323.1:0-190706 GCA_036379175.1 Heliconius cydno galanthus
CATTTTCAAAATCGACAAACAATTTCTGAAATTATATAAAATTGCACATACTTTTGAATTTATTAAACTTATTTTTTAATAATAATACTCTATGTTTGTTCGTATATGAGTTCTCTGGCAACACTATTATAAAATGTCATGCCCTGTGGTCGAATGTCAATATATTATAAAATATAAAATAAATATAACCTTAAACTTAAAAAAGTAAGAAATAAAACTTCTGTACTCTGTAGTTAAAACCGGCGAGTTAAATTTCATCGTTTGTTAAACTACCATTCAAATTTAAAAAATATAAGTTTATGTAGGTTTAAAATATTGCAAACTAAAAATTTTCCGTAAAATGAATATAAAACTTATTTGAAAGTATTACTTATTATAAGTACTGGTAGTTAAGCAAAAAATCTATTTAACATTGTCATTTCAAAATGGTCACTAGAAGAATACCTTACATGTTATTTTCGAAATACTCTAGTTACCTATCAAGAAATGTTTTCATAAAATCTCCACAGAAAAAAACATTTCACTGCACAGTGAACATGAATGTAAAAATGTTTATGGAAAACGAAAATAAATATGCCTATGAAGTAATGCTGAAAAACGGATATGTCGATGATTTAAATGTTGGAGAAATCAAAATACAATCTACAAAAACTGAAGAGTTTCAAAATTTCCAAAATAAAAATTGGTCAAAGCAATCACATCAAAATTTATATGAAACATTTTCATCCTTATGTACATATTGTTCTGAACAAAATATAAGCATAGCAGATCAACAATTTGATGATTATATTGACAGTTTAACTGATAAAATTAAATTTGCTACTGATGAAGAACTAAAGTTACTATTTTATTGTTTATCTAAATTTCCACAAACTGAATCAATTAAAACTAGGAACTTTATAGAAGTTTGGGTTGCTTTAGATGATGAATGTTTCCGTAGAATTAACAGTTGGACTTTTGATGAAATGCTTTCATTTCTCTCTCTTTTTTACATGCTGAATATTACAAGAGCTAGTGATTTTACTTATAAATGTTTATTGAAACTAGCAAACAAAGCAAAGAAACTAACTAAATCTCAAGTAATACAAACACTTTTTTTTGTTGGTACAGCAAGAAAAGCCCCACCAGATGTACATAATTTAGAAGTTTTTATTGAAGAGAATTTTTTACAATACAGTGTTGATGAACTCGCAGTTATCTCAATGGGACTTTTTAAAAGTAAAACTCCAATAAGAAGCCCAACATTAGTATCTAATATAATTGATAAAATTATACAAGAATCAGATCAAATTCATGAAATTTCCCTCGCTACATTATTAAAGATTATAAGATATTCGTTAAAGGTATGTACAGATAATAAAATATATGAGTTATTGGATACCTTACAGTATGAAATACCAAGGTTATCAGTTATGTGCAATGTTCATCTAGCACTTGTTGGAACATCTACATTAACATTACATGAAAACTGTTTAACAAAGATTGCTGAGAAAATACAAGCATCAAAATCTTCTGCCAGAATAAAAGATATTGAAAGACTTATTTTAACATATGGAACTTTTAATTATATTCCTAAAACCAATACTTGTTTCTTCTCTCAAATATTAGAGGAATTAAGAAATCCAAGTCGTGCAGAGGAAATTAAGAAACATGGTAGATCGTTTGCCTGTTCTATTGCATATCTTGGATTGCTTGGAATATACCCTAAAGATTTAATTAATAAAGTTCTGAATAAAGAATTCTTAGGAGATACATATGGAAAACATTGCTATCAATTTGGTAGGGAGGTTTTAAGTATCCACAATATGGCCAAAATATTTTTAAAAGATGATAACATGAATCTTTTAAATGAAAAACAAGTTACCATGTTATCAAAAAAATTCACAGATTATATACCTAGTGAAAGCTACAAAAAACAATATAATGTGTCTGAAAGAATGTTTTTGGATGTAAACAATGTCTTACAGATAATGCGTGGTGGAAGGGATTTTGTAACAGGGCATCATATTGTCACACATCATCAAAGAGGAGGTAACGATGTTTTCTTTTTTAGCACTGCATACAACAATGTAGGTAGAGGAAATTCAGTGTTTAGACCCTGTTCCCCACTCTCCACCCAATTTTCAATACTGCATGTTAAGTGGCAAAACTCAAAGTCATTCTTTGTCTTGTCACCTTGAATGGTTCCCAACATTATATTATGTATAAAATTAAAATATTCCATTTCTCTTACATTTATTAGGCATTTGTGGCGCTTCTGGTTTGAATGTAATCTGGAAAATAAAGGGTGCAGAAATTGAGAGAAGAATGATCATATATAAATGATATTCATTTCCCCTCTCTGGTGACAAGTGCAATAGCAGTGTTGAGTTCCACAATTCAAGCCACAATGTCGAAACAGAAGCAGGAATTGTCTTGACATAGGCCCTACCTTTTATGTAAAAAATATATTTATTTTGTGTAGTATACTAGCTATTGTAAAGCATGCTTATTAATTTGTAATTTCAGATTTAATTCTTTGCAATGATCATGAAGGCAAACCACTGCCAGTTACAAATGCATTTTCTGATACAAAATTTGGTCTACTTTGTACACCACCAGATGATAATATTTGGATTGTGCTTATAATTGCTGGTAGAAACACTATGCTTCGTAATTCAAATTCTGCAACAGGACATTTTGAATCAAAGGTTAATGAACTGCAAGCACTAGGATATAAAGCAGCCATAGTAAGTGTTTATTTTATGTTGAATAAAGTATTAATTACAGATTGCAATTACAAATAAATATTTAGCCATATAATTATAAAAATGTTGTTTTTTTAGGTATTATGGAATGCTTACAACAATTTAAAAAGTATCGATGAAAAAATTGAATTTTTAAATAATTTAATACAACATTCTATGAATGAATCGTAGTGCAGTATGTACATGGTCTTAGATAATGGTATGATATTTTGTACATAAATTTTATTTATCTAGATATTTTTATTTTTCTTATAATCCTTTTATTCTGCAGTAGATTTGTAGATTTTTAGAGTTCTGTATCTCAAAAACAATCACTGTTGTCAGTCTGATTGTATGATAAGAACATTTATTTTGAGATGACATGAAGATATCAGGCTAAAATTAATATCAAATACAAAGGCCTATGACAGTCGAAACAAAGCTAACTTCACATGAGCCAATCTGTAAGCCAATATGTTTCCTTGAACTGACAATAAAATAAAACAATAAAAATAAGACAATTGTAATATAATTTACATATTTTTTTATTTGCAAATATCATCAAAATTTAAAATTACATAGTTATATTGTGTATTTTTACACATACATTTATTTTAAAATATTCTTAAAGATACACATATTTCTACATGATAAAATTACATGACTTAGGCACTCCAATTTACCCATCTAGATTATTGTTTTCATACGTCCTTTATATTATGATTATTTTATACTCTTTTATAGAAATGTAGATATGTATTTAACAATTAAAATAACATAACAAAGCAAAAATAATTAATTTCAATGTATTTTTGACACAATTAGGTAATTATTAACAGCCAATTGTAAAAAAACATCTATAATTTTATTTTTTGTTGCTGGTTCTTTCTATCTGTTAAGACTAAAGACCCAAGAGGCCACGATTAAACATATGGACGGATTTCGAAACTGCGTAGGCTTGTTAATAAATCTTCATTTGTGTATTTAAAAGTACTTTAAAATTGTTTTTAACATTTTTAAAATGTTATTTCACACTTATGAAAGAACAATACTTATTTAGAAAATGTTTAAAAATTTGAATTATGTTATTCTAACTGCATATATTTTATTAAAAGAAAGAGCTTTGGTTGCTATTTTTTATTATTTTTTTATAATGTACCTACACATTTTCAAAGACTCATCTAACTAAATAATAAACACAATTTACGTACTTTTCTTACACTGAATATACCGCATATATTTTTTTATTATTTTTTGTATATGGTGTTATAATTTTAAAAAATAATATTTATTATTAATTATGTTTAGATTTTATGGTTTGAAAATTTCTGAACGTAGGCCGTAGGTTCTATTCATAGTTCCTTAAAGTCTTCTCTATTGCAGTGCCGCGTTGTAAATTTTTAGCGCCCTCCATCAGCCTACAAACAAGAATAAAATGTAATATATTGTCTTAAAAGTCATAATGAGACACAGATAATTATTTACATTACATGTGTAAAGTCACCTCCACCATTTTAAAAGTGATTAATACTTTATATTCATTAGGTGAGTGCAACTCATTTGATTCCAGGTAGCTTGTTAATACTCCGTAAGTTTAGGTATATTTGATTTTTATGAAGTGCAAAAATCTATTTTAAGTAACTTAAGAAAACAAGTGTAGGTTTAACATGAAAGTGCTTAATATAAATATATTTATCTTACATTGTACCATTGTTGATATAACGAGTTGATTGAACGTATAATTTAATGAAACTACTATTTAAATCAATATTTGATATTAGTTACTTTTGGTATACTAATAGATGGAGGTAAAGGTAAAAGATTATTGCCATATCTGGCATGAAAATTTTGATTATTGGCATTTAAAACTATAATATGATTTTTTTTGCTTGACATATGAGCCTGAAAAAAAATTATTTATAAAATTCATTCGTCTGATATTATAAATATAAAAAATGGAATTGCCTATAAAGGTACATATAACTAATTTGATTTCAAAGAACGAGACTAATACAGTATTTGGCCTAAACTGAGAAAAAAATATTATTTCGGGGTCCTTACTTAAAAGCTGTCGTGACGCAGGGGCAGAAGCATGTGACTGTAACGCGACGGTTGTGGGTTCAAATCCTACTTGGGATATTAATTAGTAATTTCATTTCTTCGCTCTGGTATCAAGGCAAAAGCGCGGTGAGTTCCGCCATTCTATAAGCAATGCTCCCGGAATTCGGCGTTCTTAACACTAGGTTCCCTCTGCCTACCCTACTGTGTGCGATATGCAGCGTGAAGCTGAAAAAAAAATAAAATAAATCAAGTGTACTTACTAAAGCTTCAGTCTTTTTCCTTAAATTTGACCTAGATAATGTAAGGGCTAATTCTGATTGTAATCTACTCGTTATAGGTTCATCATCAGCTATTCTTCTAGCATTATTTTCTCCGCTTAGGAAATCCAGTTTTGATGGCTCTTTTCTACCAATATTGTTGACATATTCTCCAATAGTCACTGAAACTGGTCGTTTTTTCATCGTGTCAGGCCCATTTGGAGCTTTAATAAAATAATTTGAAGGCGGTTTTGGTGTCACGTTCAAAGGATTATTTAGTTTATAAGACTCCAATGATTTTATTTCGACATTTTGGTCTCGAAGGCTGTTTGTTTTTATTTGACCAGAAAAGTCCGTTTTATTATTATAATCTGGTGTGGGTACCCTGGTCAAAGTTCCAAGTTTTCTTAAGTTCGGTGTTTTGGCTACGTCCGTCTCTTCCAAATTGCTAGTGTCTTGTTTATTCTGGTTACCATTATGATGACCATTTATTAGAGGCATCTAAAAATTTACACATAAATAATTTTATTGAAGTTATTAAGTTCAAAAATGGTCGTTATGTAGCTTAAGCATTAATTGTATTCACCATCTATTTTCATAAAATAGCATGTAATCATTTAAGTATATCTAATTAATTAAACCTTTTATACCTAAATGGAACTTATTATGCTAAATGTGTCGGTTACAATAATAATTAATTAACTAATCATAGTAATTTATTCTTATGGAAGCTTAAAATATATAAGGTAGATAGTTTTGTAACTTACTGGTGGTGGAGGTGGCGGTTTTTTTACGAAGTCTTGTTTATTGTGTGATTGTTTATCATTTTTCGACCCAATTTGATTATTTTGATCATTGGCAGCTTTCTTGATAGGTAATGATGTTACTCGATCCTAAAACAATTTAAAACAGCAAGTACTTAATTTTTTGTTTTAGACAATAGCTATTTTGGACAAAGGATTCTTAGAAATTTCGTAAAATAATATTCATTAAGGAGAATATCGGTGTGTGATACCTAGTGACATCAGGGTTAAGAAACTTCTGATCGCAGTCCTCACACTTACCTACTAAGTTCTGATTATTAAAAGTATTTATGGAGCTATATCTATCTAAGTATAAAAGTTTTGGCAAACTGTTAGACAACTGCCACTACCTTTGAATATTGACCACTTTGATATGGTGGGTATTCGATGTAAATTGGTAAGCCGTAAGAGTAGTAAAAATACAAGGAAATTATTGTATAATTTCCTGTACATTTTTTCCTCAAAATGTAAAGAAAAGGCCAAACTAACCATTTAATTTTAAGGAATTAAGTGTATACAGGATGGAAGCGTCAGCGCTCCTTTTATGGGAACAGCATATAGGGTAAAATATTTCAAACCCATACCTAAAGAAATTAATGAAGATACCTCAACAGTTTAGACGTAGGATTTTTTTTTACCTCTTTAAGTTATGCGGGATTCTTGGTAAAGATTTTATTGATTGAAGAATTAATTATAGGTCCCGCGGAGAAAATGAATATTTTGAGTGTAAATGCGCCTTTGGCTTGTTATGCATATAAGTATTGCTTAAAGTCTGGTACATCAAAATTTCAAAGTTCGGTCTCAATTCACAAGTAAGTTACCTATCTAAAAAGCTAAATAATTATCTGCCATAGCCATTTCCACAAAGCGTAACATACTTACTTACTTAAAAAAAGTCTAAAACTTATTAAATATTTATTCTATTTGTCTCTATGAACAATAGCGCACTTTAGACATCGTCCGAAGCGTCCACAATACCACGAATGTAACAATTGCGAGCATTTCTACGTATGTACATAGTCAGCTATGTAGAATAAATCTATATTAAACTACTATAGAAAATATATATATACCTAGCTACATACTACTATTATAAATTGATGGACAACTAAAATTGAGAAGAGGGTAAAAAAGTGTTTAAAAAAGATTATATATTTTTTTTATTCTATTATTGTAAAATATATAAATATATATTTTACGTAAAATGTTAAAGAAGTATATGTTGTTTGACATTGAACTTTAATTGCCAACGTCTTTACATAGCAGGTAAAGCCTTTAATACTCAAATGAAAAGTGAATTAGTAACTAAATGACGTCAGCTAATATTCGTCTTAGCGAGAAAAAAGTGACGTAACGCAACTAACCTGCTATAATTAAGGTTTATTATAATAATATATTTGAAGTTATTGCTTAGAAATCTATAGCAGCACAACAAAGCAATTAGTGGCCATGAGATTAGTGAAGCAATTAGTCTGTGTTTAAAAGTTTTTTTAATATAGAAGTTACACTATTTAGTAAAAATACAAATGTTGTAAATTCAATTTCGTTTGTAATAGTATAATATTTAAGTTATCAATGCACACATAAGGCTTATATGTGTGGTATAACTTTAGTAAAAGAATGGCGATAAGTTAATGTCAATAATAAATCCACAACGGCTTTGGTGGATAAGGAGTGAAGTTTTTGCTGTTTTATAAATGAAATATCTACATGGCGATAAACAGTTTCAGGGTTATTTCAATAAGAAATTTTGCTATTAATAACGAAATAGAAAATTATTTATGCTTGATCTAAGTGTAATCGATGGGTTCTTTCAATAAAAAATGTTGCCACTAATGACGAAATATAAAATTATTTATGCTTAATTTAAGTCTAATCAATCTAGCCAAATAAATAACTGGCCGACCGTATTATAGGCTACGCTTCGCTCTAATAACATCACTAGGATTTACTTACTTCGTAGCACTGAATAGTGAATAACGGTGGCGATTTAATGTTTTTCTTCATTTTTGTTATTCACATAGACATCATTTTTTAAACAGTAAACAAATAACACATAAATTATACACACTATAGTCACGGTTTGCTACAAATGCAATTCTTATTACCGATATTGAAAGAATTAAAGGTTAGCGTGTGAAAATCACCAATAACACTCATCGGAAAATCGCATAATTTTAAAGTGTATTTTTCCAGTAAAGTGCGGCGCAGTTACGATTTTAGTGCAAGAGCAGTGTGGCGCGGCGGAGCGCATCGGTGACGGATGTGGTGAGCTGACTGAGCACCGGTGCCCGCTGCTCGCTGCTCGCTACTCGCTATCGTTAGACGAGACTTAAGGCACACCGCACAGGTGCAATACGGTCAACGAGTCGCGGCCGCCCTGAAGTTAGTTGTAAATGGCTGCGCAGATATGATTTTACAATTATACTTACATTTGATTATTTTTCTACAAAGTCAACAATGCGCAAAATATCAGTAAACCTAACTTCAGGACGGTCAAGACTTGTTGACCGTACTGCTAGAGCGGGGCCGGCGTTATCAGTGCGAAGCGCAATCATGTTAAATCACTGCTCCATAAATATCTATGTTGTATATAAATGATAAAATAATAAATAATCGATAATAAAAAGATATTTAAACATTAACTAATGTTTAACAAGAACGTTAACTACACCATCTCATGTTAATATAATTATTTTATTTGCGATAAGAATGATATGGATCTTGAAATATGTTTTGTAGTTTTTTATTGTAATGGTCGTAATCTTGCAGCATATCCAAGAGATCGTCCTTTGCGAGGAGGCATTTAATATGGTCTTTTTAAATAAGACATAAAAAATCCTATATTATAAAAGTACATTTAGTCAATATCAATAATTATTAAGTTTAAGAATTATGGCGCAGGGGCACAAGCGTCGATTGTAAGCGCGAGAGGTGGTTGGTTCGATTCTCGTTTAATAATATTTTTTTCATTTTCTCACTCTGATAACGAGGACAGCGTGGAGTTGGATTTCGCCACTCACCACGCCATACCTTCAGAATTCAGCGGAAAGTGGGGAACTGCAGTGTTTTAATGGAAACACTAGGTTTCCAGGTTCCCTCTGCCTACCCTGATATGAGTGGGACACAGCGTGAAGCTAATAATAATAAAAAATAAAGAATTAAGTAAATAAAATTTTTGTAATCCTAAACTTAGATATTTTGTTTTAAAAAAAGTAAAAAAATGTTATACTTATAACTTAGAAGTTATAAGTATAACAGCATTTTTTCGACGTGATAGTGATTGCAATTTCCAACAAACACAGATAAGATTAAATTCGATATTGAGATAATACTATATTGTATATTCAAAAAGATAAAGAATGACGAAGGTGTTAAAAAATGAAATACTTATATTAAAAAACTTTCCCTAACTTAGAAATAGGTACAATAGGAAAACCAAATAGTGTCTAATATAAATTTAAATTGCACAACGTTATATATTTATGTAATTTAAGCTAATTACATTAATACAATGGTAAATTTATATGAATATAAAACACTACGAGGGGTTACTCGGCTTCTCGTATTACGAAAGGAGGTCACTGTCCGACGTCTTGTACCGTCGGCACTAATAGGCTTTACTGAAACTTGCAACTACGACAATAGCAACCTTATATCGGGTAAACTAGATTAAGAATATTATTTAGTATTAGGAGTAAGTAGCTATGTTATTTTAATAATTTAAAATATTAAATATTAATATACAGTAAATTTACTTAACATTAGTAATTCATCAGATATATGTTAGGTGTTTTTGTACACAATAGAAGACCTACACTACTTTTAACACGGAAATCTTTACTATCTCCTAAAAGGTCTGAATGTTTAAAACTGTCATCAGTTCATTTTTTTTAATATATTTCGCAGACGGTATTGGTACCTACGATAACTCGGAATTTGGAAACTTTTCATATTTGCTTCTTTCAAAGCATTTTTCTATTTATCCTATTATGAGTACTTATACTATAATACCTTTAAACATTCATAATACTTAATAGGAATGTTTAAAAATTAATATCTTCTTCTATATTATTTTCTAGTTTGTTTCCTTTTGGTTAAACTTGTATCTAAAAATTTTGTAACAGTTGTGTAAGATACACTTAAAATCAGTAAAGTCGATTACTGAAGTCAATATATTTTTTTAAAGAAAACACAAGTAGGTATATACAATATACATTATTATTATTTCGTTCCAAATATTTAGTCATGCTTCAATACTGATTGTCTTATGTAAGTAAACCTGCTATGAATGTGGGGGTATCAGGTTTTTGCCAGGGTCTGCCTTCCTACTCAACCTACTCCATTTTGCACGGACCCGTCCTCGGTGGTTGGACCATTGGGTCTCACGTCCTGCACCACGACATCTACCTAACGCTTCCTTGGAGTCACGGACTCCAAGACTACCGAATGAATGTGTTACGTATGCGGTCAGACCGCGTTACGCCACACTTCCACATCAGCATCTTCATTTCAGTTACGTGAAGCCCCTGAGTGTGCCGATATAGTGCTGGCCAGCATTCGAAGTCATATAAAAGAACCGGTCGAATGATACTCTTGTATATCAACCCCTAGAGCTTGGACTGTATCCTACGATCGCAGACCACACCAGTGACCTCCCGCCATTTGGCCCACGCGCATTTACAGTCTGCAATAGTCCCGCTATATATATGCCTCCAGACTCGTGCACATCGGATACAAGGTACCTGCACTTCTAACCTCTGTATAGATAATGCCCGAGTCCGGGCTCTTGTAGGCCATGAATTAGATCTTCGACAAATTTCGCTTAAGACGGTCATGTTCAAGCGTACCCTTTTAGAGGTTCACTTTACGTTCCAGCATCAGTCGGTTCTCGTGAGTGCTATGTTGGTGCTAGTCTAGAATGTGAGCCAAGACAGTATCGAGTACTACATTGAACAAGACTGAACTAAGAGCCGAGCCCTGGTGAACACCTACCGTAAACCATAGAAGTGGACTCGTCGTACTTATCTCTGATAATCTCAATATTGGCTTTGAAACGAAGCACAATGTATGGTACTGTATGATACTCATAAGCTTAATGCCACCATAACTACTACTATTAGGGGTCGTAAAGGTGAAAAGGTGTGCCATCTTAGTAGTTATCTAACCTTTTTAAAGATAATACTGTTAAAACTTTCGCCTCTTTCAGAGCGACAAGTGGCCTGCTAGTATTCTAAAATTTATAAAATGAACGAAAATTAGGCGGGAAACGATGAGTTTCTTAATACTATGTACCCTCTGCTCATCCTGCCATACGAGAGATACAGCGTAAAGCTTATAATAAATTTAAAAAAAACATTCAGTCACAAAGATCACTTACCAAACTGTCCATATTAGCATTATTATTGTTTTCTTTGTTGTTCACAACATCTTGATTAGCAAACATTTTTCTGTGAACCTTTTTAAACTCATCCATTAAAGCATCGTGATTTTTTTTTTGGTCGTTATCAATGGCTTTTGGAATATTCGCTTTCTTAACAGGAATTGCAGCCGTTTCTTTTTCTGTTGGTTTCTTGTTCTGAACACAAAAAGTAAGATATCATTAAATTAAATTTATTTTTCTAAATAATACAAGATTTAAACTCTTAAACGTTGCGTTCAATCATATGCAATGTAACTTCGCCTACGCCTTCGCGCGCTTCGTGTTATTTCTTTGCTGTATATAATTACAACTAGCGGACGCGCGCAGCTTCGCATGCTTATTTGCGCCTTTAGGGGTGAATTCTAATAAACCATGAAACATGTGATCAATGAAATAGTCTTAAGAGTCTAAATTTCAAATTTTATAAAAATCGGTGGCGATTTAAAGATTTTTCCATACAAACTTTCAACCCCTTATTTGCACCCCTAGGGTATGAATTAAAATAAACCACGAAATATGTGTTCAATGAAATATTTTTAAGAGTCTTAATTTCAATTTTTATAAAAATCGGTGGAGATATAAAGATTTTCCCATACAAACTTTCAACCCCTTATTGGCACCCTTAGGGAGTAAATTCTAGAAAACGATGAAACACGTGTTCAATTAAATACTTTTAGCAATCTAAATTTAAAATTTTATAAAAATCGGTTCCGATTTAATTTTTTTTCCATACAAACTTTCAACCCCTATTTCACCCCTTTAGGATTAAAATTTTTCAAAATCCCTTCTTAGTCGATGTCCAGAATACGAAAGTAAACATTTGTCCAAATTCCACGTTTCTACGCACAGCGGTTACGGCTGTGCGTGCGTCTTACCTCAGTCAGTGAGGACAAGTCCTTTTATATATATAGATGACCTTTAAAGTAGTTTTATAATCGATACACAAAAACAATTATTTGCAATAGAAAGACAAGACAAGACAAGATAACAGTTGGGAAAAATCTAATTTTGTATGAACCTTGAAGGTTTTATTGGAAGGCATAATTTGATTAATTGATTAATGTTTTCTGACATCATAAGTACCTATTAAATAATTGTGATATTAGAAAACATTGTGAGATTATCAGAAACACAATAATATAATGAAAAATAAAGAATCCTTACAGATTTCCTCCTTAGAATTTCTTCGGCAATGGCACTGGATAAGGTAGCTGAACTCGATATACTAGTTGCATCAGCATCAATTTCTTTTTTTAAAGGTGGGGCATAATTGCAATGACTTTTAGGACACGTCGTAGAATTCATATGATGAACTTCTACAACAATAGTTTTTTTATCTTTATCCCTATTTGTTTGTGTTGTGGCAAATGTATTTTTCCTAGGATTATTATTATCGTAGCTGCATTGTATCGTTGCTCCATCCTCTGTCAAATTAATAATTGTTCTATTTAACGGACTCTTTATTTTAGTCGCTTCGTATTCTGTTTTACTTTTTCTATTAGATTTATTCTCGTATGAGTGAGGATTGTTTGGTATACTAGGACTGTCGTAGTCGGGTTCAATATCAGATGGTGCATCAAAATTATGTGTGTCGTTGTTTTTCCAATCGAAATCTAAACTATCCCATGTTCGTCTTTTTATTCTGTTCATAGTCAACCTAAAAATGTATTTTTTTTTAAATAATAATATAACCAAATTCACACAAAAGACATAACTAAATACAATATTTGCTAGCATAATTTTTCACTAAGCAAAACTAAAAAGATAATAAACGAATAACTTTATTTAAAATAATTTATAAAAAAATAATATTACATTATGTGATAATGTAATTTGTTTACAAACTATAACAAATGGATACAAATCTACATAAAGAAGGCAGAGAAAACCTAGCAAATTATATGTAGATACTACGTTCCCCACTGTCCGCCTAATCTTCGAGACCTAGTTGACTAGTAGAATTCAACTCCGCGCTTCGTCATCTTACGAAAGCGAAATATTGAAAATAATTTATTCCCCCGAGTGAGAATCGAACTCACCACCCTCGCTTGTACGCGGACGCAGCGGTACAGCCGCTGCGCCACGACGGCCTCGTAACAAAATATTTATTATATTATTTAACAAAATTTTTCACTAAGCAAAACCTGTCCGCTCTGTCAGCAGCCTCCTCAGCCACACTCGCGAGTCTTCGCCGCAGTGCAGCGGGCGGCGCAAGCGGTACCGGCGCGAGAGCCGGGCTGCGCTCGCCGGCCGCCGACGACGCGGAGCTATTGTAGCCGGAGCTCTCGGGCGACACCAGCTCCACTCCGGCCCCTTCTCGGATAATAAGCTCGAGTCTTCCACTAGTCTTCATTGCTGATATGGCCTGGAATAAAAAATAAATTAATCTATTTCTAGGAATAGGATAGGAATTTTGTTGTACAAAATTATTAACAGTGTTCTCACTAGAAACAGATTAATGATATGGATATTTTTATGCTCTTAAATAATAGTAATAGTTTTTCTGATATATTGTTACATTGTGCATGAATCAGTTAGTAGAATAATAAATTATTAAAAAGTATTACCTCGTTAAAAGATACATTTGAGAAGTCATGTCCATTGCACGATAAGATTTGGTCCCCTGGCCTTAATCCAGCTTCCCGCGCTATGCCACCTTCCCTTACGAATTGTACAAAGATTCCCGGTTTCCATTCGGGTCCTTTACAAATTCTAAAATGAAAAAAAATTATAATATGTTTATTGCACATTTAAAAATCATGAAAATTAATATTATGATTCCCATCCTAAATATAAATTTATTTAAATATTAAATAGAAGTACTTATATAAGAAAAAAAGTTCTACTACAAAGCAAGACAACTCAAATGTTTTCTCCATATATGCTTACAATAACGTACTCTTAATACTCTAATAGATAATGATGTTACAATATAGATATAAATAATAAATTATCATTTATAAAATTACAATGGTAAAGTATACATAATATATATAATGAAATTTTATAAACTTACCCGCACCCAAGTTTAGCTCTTGGCGGTACTAATATAGATAATCGTAGATCTGTGAAATGGTCGGTATTGTGGCACAATGTTGGTGATGAGGAGACATCCGATGCCAAAGAGGCGCGTTCCGAAACAAATTGCCATGATAAAGATTCATGTTCTTTGCTAGAAACAAGCCAAATATTTTAATATTTTTTATAAATCACTCTAATTACATAGTATCTGACTCCATTGACGCTATAAGAGTCTGTGTGAAGGTACTCAAGATGGTTGTGGAATGTAGATTCGATAATTTCGATACTCTCTTAGGAATTGTTTTTTTACGTGGGAACCTAGTGTTAAGACACTCCGTGCCCCATTTTCCGCTGATATCTATCCGCTGATAGGCATTGTGTGTTGAGTGGCAGAACTAAACGTTGCGCTTTTCTGCGTTACCAGAACGAGCAAATGAAACTATTGAATACTTAATTTCCTCGATTGGGAATCGAGCCCAACCTATCGCGTTTAGAGACGTACACTTGTGCCCCTGCGCTACGACTGGCCTCAAGATCAATTAATGATTATGTTCATATCATTTTCATTTCCCCAGTCTGATCATATAAAAAATATTCAGCTCTATGCGCGAGGGATGAATGCAATTAAATATGTATAATAATAATATCTAGCTTCCTGCATATCGATTTTAATCGACAACATTTTTTAAACTATTCAGTAGATAAGCAATTTGGATTTAATTGAATAATAACACATTTTTTTGTAAAAATTAAAATGAAGCAACATAGGTGGAAATTAAAATAAAGTAAAATAAATATGCTGGGCATAATTGTCGAATAAAAAGGATGGGAAAGATCGATATATTTAGTTTCAAATATATCTACTTATTCTATATAGTAAGAACAGTAAAAGTTCCTTGTCCACGGGTTTCTTCACAGAAAAGTCAATTCCCGTATGCAACTATTTTTTTATACCTTTGATGCTTTCAGTAATTAGTTGCGAAAAATATCCATTAACAGCAAAAAAATATTCATTTCAGATGATTTCATTTTAACATACAAATGTATTTTTTTATTAATTGTAATTTTGAAACGCATCCTCTACTAATTACGGTGTCTGTTCTGTGATCACGGCATATTTCCTGAACATACCTATGTGCCCCGTTTTTAATAAATAATTAATTATAATAAATAATGAATTATAATTTTGGTAACTAAAATTTAATTATACATACTCTTTTACTGGAACCATTCCGACATCTGAAATTAAGAAAAGAAATAATTCTTAATAACATAAAACCCATAAAAAAAATAAGGTAAATGTTTTACTAAAAAAAAATATTATTTGAATAATATTAAGTAATTTTAAGTTATTCTAATAAATAGATAATTTTATTTTAAAAATGTAAAAATCTCTGTTATAGTTTGCCTGCTGACGTAATATATAATTAAATTTGAACTTACGTCTAACTTTAATTTTTATCCTAGATTGTGAGGTGATGTAATGGACTAGTTCAGCATGAACCGCATCATCCACCCGATAGCCGTTCACGCTTATCACCTGATCACCAACCTGCAAATGATGATGTGATAAAGTTTTTATTAGTTAAATTAAAAAATATAATATAGTAGACGCCAGTCGTGGCGCAAGGGTATAAGTGTGTGACTGTATACGCGACAAGTAATGGATTCGATTCCCACTCGAGGAAATGAAGGTAATAATTAATTTAATTATTAATTAATTATTACCTTCATTTTTATTAATTAATAATAATTTAATACTTTTATTCGCTCTGGTTCACAACGCTCTGGTTTGGAGGCAAAGCGCGATTTTCAGTTCCGCCACTTAATGCCTCCAGAATTCGGACGAAAATGGGAAAAGGAGTGGTTTAGGTTCCCTCTATCCTGTGTGTGCGGGATACGGCGTGAAGCCAATAAAAATAGTATACTAACATATAATAGCAGTTGGTTTACTTATAAACTAGTAATAATACTATTTCTATTTACTAATAATAATTACTAAAATGTTTGTTGCTAGATACAGTTTCAATAGGCAAATTGGGGACGACGCTTTTGCAAGTGTACCTACCTAACAAACAAGCAATGTCAAATATGTAATAAAAAAAAATGGTTGCGCTTGCGTTGCGTGAATGTGCCTTTATTGACCGTGTGACGTCACGCGCACAAGTAGACTGATGTCAGCCACGTCGCGCTGTGACGAAAACACCACTTTCTTTACGTTCTCGCGAAGAAGCCGGACTGTGCACCTCATGCCCCACATATCCGACAACTTTCCTTCGAACTTTCTTATCAATTTTTTTTTTGGCGGAAATACTTCCAGAACTTTGTAATAATATGTTCTTCCGTTTGTAGGCATAGATATAGGCCAATATGGGCTTTGATAATATTAATGACACAAAAAAATGATACATATGTATGTAGGTATAAGTGATTTTAATTTTTTTACATTTTGAAATATTTTCTTAACGCTCGAGTATTTGAATTGAGTGAAACGAATTACGAGTAAAATTTACTAACAGCGGAAGAATTACGAGCAGGTTGTGATAAGAACATTTAAACTGGGTCTTAAAAAATCATAACGAGAATTTGTAATAAAATAGTGCTTGGAGAAAAATATTTTAAATATTTAAATGATTAAAATATGAAATTATTACACTATGAACGTTCTTGTCTACAATATTTTATATACAACCCATTTTAAACAATAAGCATTATTTGTAAGATTGAAGACCCGTACTTGAACTACAAGAGTATTTATTTTCATAAGCAGTAGATACACATATTTTAGTGTAATTATATTCGTAGACTAAATATCTCTACATCAAGTAATGGATATCTTAAAGATAAAAAGTTAAATAAGATTCTTTTGTTGACTGTGTCCATCTATCAAGACCATTTTAATTAATCGAAATCAAAAATTGAAAATTTATAGATATATCAGAAGAAAACCATTACAAAATATATGAAGAAGCCATTTCATATTCGCAAACATAACTTTGTCAACTTTTCCTTCCAACCTCCCATTCACCTACAATCATGGTTTTAGCACGGAGTCTGAAAAGTCAAGTTCGATTCGCACTTGAATTATTATTTAGTTGTAAGCATAGCTTTATGTCAAACAAGCAACAAATTACTTTTTGTTACATCGGAAACTGAAAAATAAAATATTATCTTCTTCTTCTTCTTCTTGCTGGCATTAATCCCGGCTATTACTAGGGTCTGCCTTCCTACTCAACCTACTCCACTTTACACGATCTTTATGTACCTATATATACTTGATAAAACGTGAAAGATTATTCTTTCAGAATTTATTTATACATGTTACGTAGGTATCTCTTATTCACAGTAATAATTTATATTTCTTATTTTTGAAAAATACATCCACCTGTTTAAATATCTGTTCTGCTGACAATATTTACTGATGAATCATTGCGTCTGTATTCATTGTTATATCGATTCATTTTGCAGTATTATAATTTTTACTATTTGTTTTAAAAAAAAAAATACTCATTCATATAAGTATTTATTAACACAATGTGCAAGGTTTAAGCTGCATTGACAAAGACTTTTAAAATAACATCTATAATTAGAAAACAATTAAACAACAAAATTATAATATCAATACGTCTACGCAGGACATTGTATCTTCATATTATTTACTCGTCTGATATGTGGTTTGAGTTAATAATTAATCTTTAATTACTATCTACTTATATCTTTCACTTTTAATAAATCGAACACAAAACTAAATATAATAAAGTTAATAAATTATTAAGAGTTAAATTTAAATAATTAAAGATGATAAAAAAAATTGAAATTCGAAATTTAAAAATCCATGTTCACCACTAAAAGATAACGTACGACACAGATTTGGAAATATAGCTGCAGGAATGGATGCTAAATCAAAACAAGATTAAAAAAAATAAAAAAACTAAATTTGATCATGGGCCTTAAAAGGTAAATGACAATGACAACGATGTCAACATCTTAGAGCACTGTGGGGTGTGCGAGTCCAGCTTTTAAAGTAAAGCTGCTGTAAAGGCCAGTAGGCCTAACAGCATTAACCTCAAGTTCTAAAAAAAATTCTTTTGAAGTACGGGAACTTTAAAACGAAACTTTTATAACAATAATTATTTAACGATTATGTCAGAGAATTTCTATGAATATATTGTACCTACGCATGTAACAAATAGATAGTATTTATTTCGTTTCTAAAAAATGTTTTTAAATATATAAGTATTTTTATGTTTGGCATCATTTATCTATTCTGCAATCTAATAGAATAAATGATTTAACAATTACTAAGACCATTATCAAAGTTTTTGAGTTCGCATCTTAGGTTTTCTATTTTAGCGTCTATTACACAACGTTAACCCAAAGAGGCACACTGGATAGGAGTAGAAAGTCAACAATCAGGTACAGCAGGTAATTGAATGACCCACGCATCTTCTAGCAAACGTCTAATCGATCCACTTTGAAGTTATTTAAAAATTAAATTTTTCCTTGTAAGAATCCTTATCCTGTTATTAACATACGTTCTTGGTATTAAACAAGTATCCGTCCTGCCTCTGTAACGTTTGTAGCATAGGTACATGTTATACAAATAGTCTATAATAATAATCTATTTAAAATACTTAAAAGCTACATGTAAACGAAAATATTTTTTATATAATGAGTATTTTAGTTTATAAATACATTTATAAAAATAAATATTATATAATTTAAATAAATAACAAGAACACTCGTGATATGAAAGTTTTTACAAATAATTAAATTTTCGCTTCTAAGTTAACGTCGAAATAAATCTTTAAATAACGTCGGAATGAAACTCGTAAAAGCATCTCTATTCCCAAGAATGATAATGTAAGCTTCACAAATTTTATTCATAGCAACGGATATTAACTTCTTTCGTAAGACTTTAATAAGGAAATAATTGTGCGAAAACCAAACTTTTTAAGATGTTATTCACATACCTATAACATTTATAAGACAAAGTTATAAAGTTTAATTTCCCTATTTTTTATAATTCACTAGCTTTTATTTATTGTAGAGGTACTCTTATGAAAATACTTAGATAAACGGAATAAATTTGAAATCAATATTGCGACACTATCATTTAAAATTGCAAAAAGTAAATGATACAAAGGACATTTTTTGTTAAGTTTTATTTATAAATTACAAACAAAATTATAGTCGACAAACGCTTAGAAAAAGATCTAAGCTCAATTTTGAGAGACTCTTTGTGGTAAGAGAAACAGTGGCTGTTACGTGAACACTTGAAATAATGGAATGTTTCTTGCGACAATCCAACCTCGGACGCGAGTAATTATAAAGCAGGCGAACAGCCAGATAATTGTGAGAGGTTTTCACATATTAAAACAAATGATGGGACACACTGCTGCACCATGCTCGTGGGAGTGGTACCCAACTATGTGTTTACATCATGTTTTAGTTGACAGGTTTAGTATAAAAATATTCTAAAGTACATATTTTGCATGGAATAAAATAAAAAAATTCTACTATAATACTGCTTACAATGTAATATTGAACAATTCCTTATTGTTCTTGGCAAAAAATCGTAAAAAAATGCTAACACAATGTGGAAAAATTGCCACCAAATGGACATTAGGCAATGTTAGTTATGTAACTACTCGTATATAAGTTTACAGCAATGCCATTAATAAATCCATACGTTTACATATTATATGGGTGTACTGCAAAATAGTTTATAGTAATTCTATTATTTTGGACGGGTATGTACTCGGAGCTCTCCTCATTAAAGTTAATGTCCATTAATTTATATATTAATTAAAAATAAAGAAAGACATTAATAGAGTAATAAATATTTTTTATGTATTCTTATTATGCACACATACACTATAAAAAATTTACGTTACGCTTTGAAAATTCTGAATTTTTTGTATGTCCTTCATAATACGAGAGATGATTAAAGATAACAATAATACGATTTTTGAACACTTACCTTCAGTCCCTGAAGATGAGCTTCAGAGTTAAGTTCAACTTTTGAAATAAAAAATCCGGTAGCATACTCTCGGCCACCTCGTAGCGAAAAGCCGAAAGCAGGTGCAGCCTTGCGAGGCCGCAAGAGGCGGACGACCCGCACGCGTCGCTCCATCATGCCCGCTGTCATATCGGCGCGTGAGCCGGACGTCGTCGTGGACGCCGTTGACATGGCATACATTTCCGCCCTGAAAATATTACATATGTTAAAGTAATTACGCTGTATATAATACAAACATACAAATATTCAAAACAAATATTAATGTAGTAAAACAGTTTAGTGGATATAAAGCCAATTTTCAGTTCGACGCAGTATCCCGCATATAGGTAGGCAGAGGGAACCTAGTGTTAAGACACTCCGTTCTCCAATTTCCGTCGAATTTTTTAAGCATTGCGTGTTAGGTAACGAAACTCAACACCATGATTTTTACCTTGTTGCCAAAGCGAAGAAATAAAAATATTAATAAATAATAATTTATGGTGTGGGAATCGAACCCATAACCGTCACGTTTACAGTCGTCCGCTTGTGCCACTGCGCCACGACGACCTCATTATACCTATGTACTCGTATATTTTATATTTACTTAATGTTAAATACAACACGCACACGTGTAATATAATATAGGAAGAACTCAAACGCTACATCCGGAATTAACCTTTAATAAGAAGTCATAGAAATGCGTAACAGTTACGGCATTTACAATTGTTGACTATTATCTCCGACATATAACCTACTTTCTGTGTTAATTCGTTTGTCTATAATGATATCAAAAGTTGAAAATTTTGTACATTTTCACATGCCCCATACGTATATGATTTTTTTATTTTACAGGGTAATAACCTGGTAAACATATACCTATATATAAAGTAAAAGTAAAATATTCTTTATTGCACACCAAATAGTTAATTACAAATATGTTTATAATGATACAAAAAACAGCACAATAGGCGGCCTTATTGCTAAGCCAGCAATCTCTCCCAGGCAACCTTTGGATAGAGGAGAGCATTAATTAAATTAGGAGGGGTGTACTAAATAAATCTGATTACTAAATAAAATATATAAATGGGCAAATATATACACATATACATGCATACATTTATACATACACATACATACATACATAAATACATACACATACATATTTATATGTGTATGTGTACATATATATTTATATGTGTATGTAGGTGTGTTTGTATATACCTATATATATTTATATATTTCGAAAAAACCAGTCTTGCCAGTCGTGGCGCAGGGGCTTCGTACCCTACGTGTGACTATAAACGTGACTGGTTGTGGGTTCGATTCCCACTCGAGAAAATGAAATATTTATTAAATTTTTTTTTAAATTCCTTTGCTCTGGTATCGAAGCAAAGAGTGGCGGAAACTGCTGAACACGATTGTTTTAATAGGAGCGGAGTGTTTTGACACTAGGTTCTCAGGTTCCCTCTGCGTACTCTACTGTGTGCGGGATACAGCGTGAAGCTAAAAAAACATAATAAATACAATATGAGGCATACGCCATACTACTTATAGCTTATCTCTATATCAACTCATCTCACTGATCAGACATATCTAATCGACCAGGCGTAAAGGACATGTTCAATGACGTTTTTAAACGCCTATTCTATTGTATCTAAAATTATTCCGAATAAAAACATCTTAAGTATAAATCTCTGTTTCATTTTCTAGGCCGGCGCATGCCCTTTCCACATAGATGGTATTAACGGCGAGGTCATGAATTAGTTTTCCATAAAGCAGGCAGAGCCGAACGTACTGTATTTTTTATATATAGGTTTTTCTTTTGCTCCAACACCCATGTAGGTATCATATCTAATATATGTAATTTTCTTACTCAAAAATATTCCTTCAATTTATTAATCCTACACAAAATTATTCTCATAAAATCTGATATCGATAAAAAATTGCAAACCACCAAAAAGTTCAAAATGGATTCGTCGTATTCACATCATATATTAAAATGTGAATACGACGAATCCGTTTTGAATGTCATCGTTAATGAAAATTTTAAGTTAAGTAGAGCAAATATGTAAAAAATATTATAATATTTCGGCTGTCAGTGTAACTTGTTTCTTTCAGTCTTTAAAACATTTACTGCCGCTAAGGTTATAATTTAAGTATTTGTTTATCGTAATTTTATACTTTTTTATTAGTTAGCGCAACGCCGTCGGCACGGTTGTAGGTTCGGTTCTCACTCAGGGGAATGTATTATTTTCATTTTCCACGCTCTGATAACAAGACAAAACGCGGGATTGAGTGCTTGTTATAATTGCCTATTTGAATAAAGAATATTTTGAATTTGAATCAATATTCTATACTATTATTAATTAATATTTACTGAATACTTATATGTATAAAACATTTTTACCTCAGAGCTCATTGAAGCGCCTACCCTATTCATATAATTCTGAACGATAAAGGATGTTGTAACTACAAGAAATCATTCGGAAATAATCACCTCTAAAGCCGGTTTGCGAAATTAGTATTTTTATTGTATACAAACATTTACTAGTTTACTTTTAAATAGAACAACATTTATAAACTTGAAATGTGTATTCTAACAAAAATTATTCTATTCTATTTTTAAAAATATTCTAACAAAATTTTGTGATTTAGGTTCTCAAATCTGACATAGATCTTGAGATGCCATTTACATTCATAGATATATGTACTTTAAAGTGTTTAAATAAAATAATAAAATTTAAATAAAATAATAGTATCGTTAATTCTTTTTCCTTCGATAGAAAATATATATAAATGTATATTGTATTTGTTTGCAATACACAGATGAGATGGATAAGAGGGGGTAGAGGACAAGGGGGCAGGCAAGAGCGCAGTTCCTCTGAGCGGTACAATGACCTCGCTATGCGTCTGCGCAGCCTCCTGCAGATTTTACATTGCAGACATTTATCACATTTATTGACACACTGATATGTAATATAAACGTAATAATAGAAGTATAATCATTCTGTTATTACAATATAACTTTTATGCGTTTTTATCGACTAGGTATCAATTCCATTAATATAATACAGGTGGAAGCGTCTGCACTCCTTTCACCCATACCTAGAAAAATAATTAAGATACATCAACAGTTCACAAGAAAAGAGTGAAAGAGTGAACGTTCACAATTTATCAAAATCGATTCACTCCGTCAAGAGTTTTGAGGTGACAAACATTAAAAAAGTATAGTCGAATTGATAACTTCCTCCTTTTACAGAAGTCGGTTAAAATTACCTATGATATCTACAATGCACCTAATATATCTACAATTATTGAGTAGTGATAGTTCACTTACGTTAATTGATTTATTCAAATATTATGACAAGATTTTGAAAGTGAAAGCTTACTCGGATCACCGACAATAGTGCACTTGACACAATATTTGATCTACGTAACGCTGTCTACACCGTGTACGCGGAAATCGACTAATACCTACTCCCGAACTAGGCGTGCGAAAAAATCTATTGTACCTGTTAAGTTAAATTAAACTTTATCACGATTTTTATTTAAGTATAAAATTTTATTATATGTACATTGTTTTAAGGATGATTAAAAATAAATAGAGGAAAAAAGAATATTTATGCAGATTCAAAACTGCGTATGAAAATAAATAAATATTATTTTGAAAATAATAAATATATCACGTATACTTTTTTAATTCATAGTTTTCTTCCCTTTTCATCAATAAAACAGCATTCACTATTATGGTAATAAACTGTTAGTTTAACATAAATTCCAAGCAGTAGGAACGGCCTTACCATTTGTAACCGATTAAAGCGATCGCCATTCGTCTCTTTCTAGGTTGACTATTTCTGACTATCAAAATCTCTAAAGGTGTCATATTTAAAAAAAAACAAACTATTAAAAAAGCTATTTATCTAGAGAAGACGTTTTAAATAAATTTAGATATATTAAAAAGTGAAAGTAAGGTCATTTCATCTTGCGATTATTTCCACGCTCACTCATTTCTTGGGTAAATTTTTTGGGTAAATATTCACAAGTTTTAAGCATTTTTTATTAAGAGTGCAATATTGTAGCTTTTCACAGGCCAGGCCAGGTCGACGAGCGCGCGCAGGTGGCGACGCTGCTCAACCGTGAATCCCCTCTCGCCCCCGTCGACAACAACTGTTCCCCGTTTTTTTTTCTCTCTAGGAAAGAGCATTGGCCTCAGTTAGTCACCAATAAAATAAGTGAGCTCTATACCGCCAAATTTGTATTAATACGTAAACAAAGTATATCTGTTTTGTACATTTACATGCACAATAACTCCTTTCTGATATAAAAAGTATCTAACATATTAAATGCTGCTATAAAAACATACAAAGAAATAGCCTCTACGATAATTAATAACTAATATACATAATTTACTACATTTATTTTTATAATTGGGGCGAATGTATCTTATTCTTCATCACGCATAAGTAAATTTTCATATACACATAAATACCGCAACGAAAATGTGAATTTCCTTGTCTACGGACTCAACGCGATCAATAATTGCTAGGATACAATACAACAAAAACTTTCGGTGCCCGTCACCCTCTGCAATTGTATGGATTCGTAATTTCCGTCATGAAAGCCGACTCTTGTTGGATTAAGATTAACAAGCACTAATTTTATTATTATACAGCTGTAGATACAACACTATAATCGGATAAGATAAGATAAAAAAAATAGTATGCTTAACTATAGCAATATGCTTTAACTAAACCTAACAGAGCAAAAGAAGGTATACAGGTTAGAAACGGCGCAAAATCGGCGTTCAAACCGGCTTCGGCGAGTCGCCAATTAACCGCGTCCGACCTCTGAAGCTGAGACCCGCGAGCCCGTGATGCTATTCATAGATACCGAGCGACTCCCCAAACCGCCATCGCCATCTGGATATATTGCAACTCGGTACAACAATGTGACTCAACGGCTTTACATAACTGAATGCTAGAACAGCCAGTTCGATCTAAGTCTGAGACCTACAGTTAATTTCCTAACCGTTTTGTATTGTAATGAGAACTACTTTTAGTTTTTACGATAAGTTTATAAATGTTATTTTAAAATTTGATTACTGATCTCATTACTCTAGTAGATATATTTTTAAAATATTATATAGCTATATAGCCGCTGTTTTAAATAAACATTTAGGATCAAATAAACTGAGGTATTCGTGGTGCGTGGTGGTAATTTCTTTTAAAAATATTTTTGCATGTCTTCATGTGGCATTCCTACAATGAAGCTTCTTTTCTATGTATGTTCTTCTATTATGATAATAAATCTAAAAAAAAGCTTTCTTTTTAAGCAATGGTTACAAATAATTTCTTCTAGAGGTAGAGAGCCTTTCTTTCTCTGGGCAATGAAATGTGGTCGCTTGGTACTTTTAGTCGTAAAATTACCGTTGTAATGGCGCTCCTGCTTAGCGTTCGTTTGAATAATTAAAGATTTAAAATATCTAACTTTACCAAAGATTAGTAATTATAAATAAGATTAAGAGTGAATAAATAGGATATTTTTGAAATATTTTTGATTTTAATATGGATTATATCTAAATATAATATGATGAAATACCATATTATAAGCGGGAATAAGCATACTATATGAAGATCCTTCTAAAGAGATTAATCTAGTAAAATGTGATTAAACGTTAGTTTAAATAAGCTTTTATTACATTGTTCAAACAGTAAAGAAAATAATAAATAATAACGAAACACCCGTCACGTCAAACTCCTGTTCTCAAACCCTAGTAACAAAAGAGTTCATAACGTTTTTTATACATTATAACAAATCTGTCATGCTATTTGTACGACGTTCAACAAAAAATTCCGGATGTAGGATAATTTTCTGGGAAAGGTAATCTTTTTACTAATCTGCTTTTTTGTGATATCATCGAAATTAACAACTAAAAAAACAAATAAATCTCTTATTTGTTTTTATATGTATATTCGAGACAGGTCAAAACCTGTATTAGTGTTATAACAAAAAATAGTTTCAGTAGGTCGTTGGTACTATGCAACAGGAAAATATTGCGTTTTATTACGTCCTAAAAATTTTAATATGTGAAATCATTTTTCCATCCGTTACGTGTAGTTATTCAATAAACAATATTCCTAACTTCCTTTACGAAATAAACCTACATAAGCGTTACTTTTCATGATTATTATCATTATGATTCTTGTGGCAGAATCAATTAGTATTTAGTTTAAAAGTATCAAAATCTTTATTTTTTTTTATTTTAATAAAGATGCATAAAAATATTTTCTTATTTAATAAATTATTTTATCTTTATATATATTATGTAAGTGTATAATTAACAACGATTGAATTCTTTATGATATATATCTACTTAACAGATTTTTATAGCAACACTAAACTATTGCCATACTATAACTAGTTACTTCTTTCACAATGCTAATTAAAAAGCGGATTAGTGAAAGATGTTTAAAAACTCAATAAGAAAGCAGAATACAACCTTCTGCCGTCTTAAGAAGCCGAAAGAAATCGTTTGAAAAAGCGGGAGATGCCATGAATGGATGGAAAGCGATCTGACAAGCAAGGTGACATTTTCTGTTCACACGATCCTATAGAAAAATCACATGTATGCAGTATATACAATGTGTAATGTCAATAATTACCTAATAATAGGCTAAAAACAACTAAAAACGTGTTAACATTTCTTTACATATATGACTTTTTAGCTTTTATCCTGTACACAGCAGAGAAGATAGAGGACATAGTGTTGAAACACTCCGTTCACCATTTTTCGCCGAATTCGTCGCGCCGCGCCTCTACCATAGAGTGAAAAAGAAATGAAAATATTAAATATTTCATTTTCTTGACAGGGAATCGACCACCCACAAACTGCTACGTTCACAATCACACGCTTGTGCCCCTGGTATTTTGATATGCAAAAAATCATGAGTGTAGCAAGCAACCTACCTAGAAGACGACCCATGCGTTAATTAGACATCAACGCGTTATCAGGAAGGATCACCGCGGTATCTCGATGAAGATAACCCACAGTTAGGATTCTATTGTATTAATATTGTTTTAAATGTTTTGCGTTATATTATTAGAAGCAGTTATTTAAAAAATATTACCGTTTATTGTGAAATAAAAAACGTAAATTTCAAAGCGCGAACTAATATAAAAAAATAAAATATAAAAAAAAATTTAAAAAATATTAAAAAAATATTAAAAAATATTTTAAATTCAAACGTGGGCGATATTAGATCCAAGTGGGCACTTTATATTATTTATATATTTTTTTATAGATACCTTCATTATAGTTCAAGTAGTCAAGTAGTAGTAATATACCATTCGGAGCATTAAGCAAAGCAATAACAGCTTTTTACTTTCTTCATTTTATTTCTCCTAAATATAAAAAAGTACAGAAATTTAAAATCGTGACGGTATTTTAAAATTGAGCTAGGAAGACTAAAAAATCATTAAAATTTCAAAATTTAATTTTTAATAAGCATATTTCTGTTACTGTCGAGGTACTTATAAAATACTATGATAATAAAAAAAAATATTAAGAAATAACAGACATTTTACGCAACGAATGAGAATATGAATATAATTATTTCAATTAACATTTATTTTTTTTATTTAAATTGCTTTATATAAACATTTAGAATTATAAACGTTTAAAAAAATATTATATAGGAGTCGGTTTCGAGAAAATTTAAAAGGAATTTTATTGAGTACATTACAAATTATAACACATTATACAGCCTTATCATTATCAGCAACATAAACCTGTCATTTGAAACGTGCACTAGAAGGTACTTATATCTCAAAGACAAAGTGAGATATAAATCCGTACCATTTATCTTACAATATAAATATAGGATAAATCACAATATAAAATATAACATATGGCTAATTACTGACCTTAGCGTCCAATACCAGAGTTAGTTGAAATTTTAACACGGGTACATTTCTTCAAAATTTGAATAACTACAACCAAACATTGTCGATCAGGGTCTCATGTTTTCACTGGTTTTTAGCTCCTATTGTTATCACTGTACACTGTTCGAAAAATCTAAAATAATCTACGTATATATGACGTTACAATTTTAAAAACAAATTCACGCTTGGATTGCGGCAACAATAACGGGTTGCCATTGAAATTAATAGATTATAATTATATACAGCGAGCACAGCAGACGTGCGTCCCGCGCGCCGCACCGACACGAATGGTAAAAACTAAAATCAAGGCACTCAAAGAAAGTATGACGTTACATACCATGCTAAAAGCCTCGCTCACTGACTTAATTGGAAGCTAATAACTCATGTTACTCGTGTAACTAACAGTTGTCACGGTTACATGTGTGTTAACATTGTATTCTTTTAATATTTAAACTACTTTTATAAGCTACAGGTAAAGAAGCACAAAAATCGCATTTTTTTTATCGTTTTTTAAACTATTCAGTGATTTACTTTCAAAATTTTTAATAACTAGTTATTTATGCATTTTTTAAACATGTATATAGGCACTTAATCGAAAACTACGCTTGTTAGTAGTTCAAAACAGAATAAAAAAAGATACTTGCAATTTTTCACCTTTGAATACTTTACTTAGAGACCGTCGAAATATATTTCATGAAAACATAAGGGAAGATATTTTATTATCAATATTGAGTTGTTTAAAAAAAGTACAATAAAAATGGGGACGGGGGCTAAATAACAACACAGATTAACCACATCTGAACATATTTTATTATAATAGCACAACAACACTAAAACTATTTTCTTATTTATCACATCATTACATTCTCTATTATTTTCGCGACAGATATCCATGTTCAATTATAGTGTTATCAGAGATATGACACCTTTCGATACTAAAATATCACCCAAAAATACAGCCTTCTATAACATTCAGACCTCATACGTCGACCGGGAGAATGTCTATATTTACATTAAACATCTATGCAACATCGATTTAATCAATAATTATCTAAAATACACCAAGTTCAATAACAATGTCTATTTAATCAGTAGGCGTTATATCTCTCTAAAGTATTTTATTAGCCATAATATATTTCATCTCATTACTGGCATTTCTTCTGACAGTTGGTTAAGATGTATTTTCGTTTGACGAAGCCCTGTTTCCTAAAGCCTATACACCACATGCAAGTTCATGCAAGGTAAAATAACGACTCTTACTCTTTTTACTCCACTCGTGCCTAGTCGCCTACGCCTGAATCCCTACTATAATCGCTTACCTATACGTACATATGTATGTATAATGAATTATCGCGATTTTGACAACTACAATGGCAATGGGAACAAAACGGGCATTTATTTATTTTTTTGTAAAATTAGGTATATTATATAGATATATATGAATAAATATATGTAAATAAAGTCTATATAGGATAAAAATTGATAGTTATCAAAATAAATTCATCTAAAATAAGATATAACGGGAATATAATATTAGTCTTACGAACGCTAAAACTCTAAAAATTGAGTAAAATATACCAACGACAATTCTAAATTCTAATCAGATTTGATATAACATTACACCGGTAACTATACGTCTACTTTTAAATATATTTTTTTTCGAATTGATTCGTTTTACATTATGAACATTTCTAATATTTTATAACACACATATTGGTAACTTATCCGCTCTTATTAACTTTTCCCTCTCGCCGAATGTTTTTATAACAATAAGAAAAGTAATATTTCGGTATACATCGTAGAAACACTCCGTTACATTTATTAATGTCAAAAGATTAGAAATAAACATATTTCGTTCATTGTGAACGTATAAATGTTATATTATTAAATCTCTACCTATTCATGACAACAAATATACATGAATGAATGTATAATAAAAACATGTACAAACTTCAAAAAAGAATAATTTTAAATTTAAAATAATTAAGTAAATTGTTTATTTAAATTTCAGCTGTCATTAAATATAAGTGGTATAAAAATTATATATTCCTTGGTAAAAATAATTATATTTATATTATTATAAAATTGTTTTAAAATTGTCTATGATATTTATTATATTCATTTCCAAAAATAAAACTTTTAAATATTTCTATAAATTTGTGAGGTTAATCATTACTTTTGATAATTATCAGGAACCTCTGGAACTGAGCAACTTTTTAGTATTTTAATTTATTATAATTAAAAATTTTGTATCTGTAACATATTCATAAAATTGTTATATATTTTGATTATATGTAAAATATATACATAACGTAGGTATAGTTTAAAAATGCCACTTCTTATAATTCAGAGGCTCTAAATAACAAATATCTAATTATTTTAATTATAAATATTTATAAACAAATAAACAGAAAGGTAGATTATTTATATAAATCAGCTTCACGCTGTATCCCCCACACTGCAAGATAGGGAACCTAGTGTTAACACTCCGTTCCATCCATTGGGTATATGGAACTCGACACCGGCGACTCCTGCCTTGGTGCCAGAGCGAAGAAATAAAAACATTCATAAATAATAATTAATTTAAACGAACCCACCACCGTTGCGTTACAGTCACACCATTGTGCCGCTGGGCCACAACGGCCTCGTATTATTTATATTATATTATGATGATTACTATGAAATTATTTATATGTAGCAATAAAAAATTAATAATCTGATATAAATATATGAAGTATATTAAAAATATAATTTTATGTTTAAATTGCAGTTGGAAACCAAAAAAATATAATAGAGATGATATCTCCACTATATTTTTTTGGTTGTATCAAAATAATCATCAAAAATTTAAAATATAACGTAACGACATCACTTAAGTGATCGTGTTATGTTAGCTACGATTAATGGCAGAGAAGTTTTTTGGAGTCACGTTTAAGCCAAAATATTTAAAAAGGTACATTTTAAATAAGATTATGAGTTTATAAAGAAAATATATTAAAATATATAATGGTATCAAAATTTAAAATATGTTAGAAAAATTGATAAAGAATTCAGTCAAAAACTATACAATGCACTTGTCACAAAATTATGGCGGCTATAATAAAAAAATCCACGATTTAAATATATAGAAATATCGAAAATAAACCATCGATATCAATTGAAAACATTGCATTGCATGGATAAAGGTAATAATTATGTACCATTTTAGGATTTTCGACAAAAAAAATATAATGAACATTATAAATTTTTTTACATCTAAATTACATTATATCTCTCAAGTTCGAATTTTGCTATAAGTATATCGCTTTCATCTATGGTTTCCTATATTTTAAAAATAATTTGGCTCTAAATGCATTAAGTTTTTAATTAAATAAACAGTTAATTCTCTTTAACACTCATACAATACAAGTTTAGCCTACTGATACGTACTTATGAAAATATTTGTAACATTTGTTTTCTTTGAGCTCAGTTTACATTTGAATATAATATTTAGGATTGTAGTTATTATATTCTTTCGTGCTCATTATTAGTAACGAACTGGTTACCTCTAACTAAGACATAGATATTTGTATTATATACAAATACGATTGAGCATGTGACTATTACTACTTCTTAACATATAAATAAATTAAATAAATAATATTTGAAAAATATTATGACATTTCTTTTGCAGTTTTCTGTTTTAAAACATTACTAACTCATAATTATATTCAAATAATTCATAAAAGTACATTAAAAATTACGTCTGTAACACTAATAACTGTGCCCAGACCATTTAACTATAATAATTCATACATTTGAACCGATTGTAATCCAGTTAATTATTCTTAAATATTGAAAGGTTTTAAAATTTTACGAAAAATACATCTATGTAGTTTTTATTAAAACATATCCAAATATCATTGTGTCTGCTTTGGAAACCGATAAATTAAATCTATTGTTTTAAGGAATATCAATATTTTAAACTTATGTCTAAGATCGTTTATAATGAATAATTTCTCATATTATCTGTTACTACCCTGTGATATTAAAATTTCTCTCGACATTCATAAAATATAAAAAAACAGAATAGGTAGAGATAATAAATCATTACATAATAATTAACCGATTGGCGCTCTTATCGGTGAAATTAAAACTTATATAAAAATTGACTTTCTTTATATGAGACGAAATAAATCATCTCTAAATTTCATCAAAAATTGGAAGTTGAATATTGTCTATGAAAAATATTGTAAAATATCTTAGCACCACTACACCTCAATGAAGGGTTAAATAAATTACGAAACTACAAGTAATATGCAAGCCATTCTACTTGATAATCTGTGCTTTCTTGACAAACACCCCTTGAAAAATTAAATATATATTATCTATATTAGTATTGTATACTAACATGAACTTGACACAATTTTTTATTTAATATGAACTACTCAATTCCTTAATTTGTTTATATTGTGAGCAAATTATATATAGAAACGTCTAATAACAACGACTACAACGGGTGCTATACCAAGCAATGTACCTAAGTACCTATAAGTTATCAATTTAAATTAGATACTATATTGACATTTCGAGTTACTTAACAAAATTTTTAGCGTATCACGTCTATATGTACACACTACGTATAACAATCTATGTATGTCATGTACATTAATTTGAATAAAATAGGTACATCTGCAATATGCATCCCATCCTTTTTCGCAACTTAAATATATTAGCTCTTAGTAGAAACTCAAAAATACAAATAACAGATACACTATTTTTTATAAAAAAAAAACGAATGGCAATTTTTTCAAAATTTTTAAGCTCTACCATCCTTTTTAACTGTGTCAGATTGCGTTTGTTTCGAAAAATTGGGACGCTTAGTACCATTTGTAGGAGAAATTCCCACGGTAGGCCTTACACTTTGTTGTGTTTCAGGAGATTTCATTGTAGAACTCGTGGTGAAAACAGTTTCAGTTAAGGGTGTTGACGTTTGAGATTTCGTAGTACTTGTATTCGTATTAGAGGTAAATGTTGAACCTATTTTTGTTTTAGACGTAGACACTATGTATGAAGGAAGAGTAGTACTTACAACATTAACAGGTTTATCCCCTTTGGAACCTTGTTCATACAAAATTGAAGATGAAACTGCAATATCTGGCTTACCGCTACCAGGTTTCTCTGGTGCACTTTTAGTCATCATGGAAGCTGTAGCCGTGGTCTTAACAGAAGTTGATGACGGTAATTTAGGTATATTTTTTAAACTAGAATCTGGAGATACCATCGAAGATTTACTTGTGGACTTGGGAACAGTATTTGAAGTTATACTCGAAGATTTGGAACTTGCCGTATCTACATACGTTGTTATAGGTTTTATATTGGGCGTTGACACTAAAGAAGAGGAGGCAGTAGGTTTAGAAAGTGTTGACGTAGAAACTGATGTCTTTGTAAAGTTATGTGCGGTAATTACTGTTGTGGGAGGGCTCTTATCTAGATTTACTACATTTGTAATTATATCTTGAGCCATTGCTTGTTCGTTTTTTCGATTATCCTTTATCGGTATCATATTTTCGGTGTTTTTGACAGTTTTCGATATTTCCCCCGTCCCTGCAGCCATATCTGGAACATCTTGTATAGAAGCATTTTTTTGACGCTGTAATTTTTTACTAGATGTAAAAGATTTTTCTACTATATTTCCAACGTTGACATCTTGCCTTTTTGTATCTGATGATTTTAAAGCACTAATTTTGTCTGCTGACATATTAGTGACCTTTATCTCAAATGGTACAGAAATTGACGATTTTGTAGTATCTATCTTTTGCTGCTGAAGTTTTACAGATTTAAAGCTGTCACTACTGTTTTCGGTTTTAACTGAGGAACTAGTACTATCAGAATTTTTTTTCTTAATTCCTTCAGTTGGTTTTAAGATTTTAGAAACTGGATCAATATGAGACTTAACTGTGGGAATAAGAACTTCTTGCTTATTCGAGGTTTCACCTAAATTATTATCCAATCTACCAGCATTTAGATTTAATTGACCACTTGCTTGGTTTTTTTCGGTATAATCTGTAGTATTTACTAATGACTTAATTATGACGGATTCGTTTGTAACTTTTGTTTGATACTCAATTTTATTATTACTTATTATCTCAATATTTGGAGAAACATAATTGGACGCACTTGAAATAGTTTGCTTGTCTTTGGCCGATCGAATTTCATTTTTGTCAAATTTCCCACAAATACTTATAATTGAATCTTGTGGTTGTGGCACTGATGTCGTTATTTTATCTGTATTAGTAAGCCCTCCGGCTTTCACTATACTACCTTCTATAGTTGACAGTATTGGAACTGGTGTTACTTGTAATGGTTCCATTAGTTTGGTTTTACTGTCAGTATGAATTTTAGCTGTAGTAAAAATTAACGGACTTGGACTGTAGACACCAGACTTACTACCATCAATTTCTACAAGTATCGGACTCTTTGTAGTTATTCCTTTAGTCATGTCGTATGTACTAAAGATATTTGTATTCATATAATTATGAATTGGAGCTATTCCACAGATATAGGGGGTAGATGGTGGATTTTCCTTTATATTATTGGTTATAAGTTTATTTGCTTGCTGCACTGGGGTAGATACAGAACATTTATTTATAAAATCTTCAACATTTTTACTATCTTTCTCATATGAAGAATCAGTCTTTGATTTTTGTAATAAAAATTTGGCACTTCTACTGGCAATATCAGATTTTTCTTTATCAGTTTGTAACAAAGGTTCTATTATACCATCATCGGACTCATGACTAAAGTTTTGAACTTTTCTTTTAATAGAACTTTTTTTTATTTTATTAATATTAGAACCAGCTTTCTTTAATTCATTTTCAATTCCACTGGTAATAGACGTTGCATCTGCGCCATCGTAAGAAGTCTGTAAATTAACGAAAGGTAAGTTAATATTTTTAAATAAATAAATTGTATTACACACCTACTATAAATACAATCTATTGAATGCTAAGTAGTCAGTTGTTTAACCTTTCTGAGCGCAATGAGCGGGTGCGCGTGCGGGGGTCAAGCGCCTCGCTCGCGCAGCACGTGGCGGCCGTGCAGCAGCAGCACGGGCGGCGACAGCTCGGTTTCGGGGCGCAGCGCGGCGCACACCGCCGCCGACGACGCCGACGGACCCCACTCCTCGGTCGGCCGCGCCAGGACACGCGCTTTCTGTACGCGGATTATTCTTTTATTAGGATACTGAATGTCGAATATAGCAGGATAAGCAGTGGGACTCTAATGTTAAGACACTCCGTTCCCCGTTATTGTTGAGTGGCGGAACTCAACGCCACGCTTTATTCCGTTACCAAAGTGAGGAATTAATTCCAAGTGCGCATCAAACCAACAACTGTCACATTTACAGTCAAATATTGTGTAGCTGCATCATGGCGACCAAATCTACTATTAGGTACAAATAAAAGTATATGCTATTTGCAAACTGGTGGTGTATTTCGTCGTAATAGCATTTTGGAAATCAGAAGTAAATATGATTGGATACATTTATGAGTGTAAGATTTTAAAGGTTATAATACCTCCATAATTGTAAGATCATCAGGTCCGCTGCAAATCTGATCAACGGCCATAAGAACCACGACAACTATCGGCAACACTCCAAGAGTCCAGCCTACTGCATCTGCCCACATTGGGTATACGTACTGTCCATAAGATGCTGGTTTATACTCGATCCAATTGAAAACTAAAATAAACTGTAGAGTATGGAGGACAAAAGTCAGTAATAAAAGACAAATGTGCATTAAAACACTAGATCTGCATGAGCCACATTTCAAAAGCAATCAGCCACACATCTTCCATTGCTTACCACTAAAGCTGCTGGTGTAATTACTCGCCACATTGCACTCCAAAAAATGACCCATAACTTAGATTGTCTTCCTATCATTCTTTGTATATCCCGACAAAAATTCTCTGCGCCATAAATCCAAGCTATTAAAATACACTCACCAATAGCAATGATTAGTACTGACCAATTAGCTGCGTATTTGTCCATTAATTGCAACCAATACATTCCACTCTGCAACAATATAAAATGAAAAAAATGCTTGTATATATTTATTTACTATTCTAATTATATTGCAAAGATAACTCACGTTCGTCGTAAATATCAGTCCACCCATATAACCAAAAATTGCAACTGTTAGAACTACCCAGACTTTTTTTTGGCGAAAATTAGGAAATCTGTCAAGTATAGCCGTCGTTACTGTCTCCATCAATGCAAACTAAAATGAAAGAGTGTAAAATAAGCACTTGTCCGGATATAGAAAGTAATTAGAATAAAAAAAATGAAAATATATTAATGTTTCACATCATACCTGAGAGTCAAGACCCAAAGTAAGCAGCATAACAAAAAATAGTATGGACCACAGAGGTGAGACCGGTAATCTTGTGACAACCTCAGGATAAACGATGAAAGCAAGTCCGGCTCCCTGGTCGACCACGCGATCTACACCAACATGTAATTCATGTGCCAAAAATCCTATCACAGAAAAAATTACCAAGCCTGCGAAAAATGACGTTGCGATATTTGAAACTGCGACGATCAGTGAATCTCTGGAAAGAAAATTACACTTTTGTTTACTCTAATCATATTTTAATCTATTAATCTATTATCTATTCCGTATTGTACACGTGTATGTTTTTTTATTTCATCACATAATAATAACCACCTATCACACATAATAATAATAACCAAATCAGCTTCACGCTGTATCCCGCACATGGCAGGGTAGGCAGAGGTAACCTAGTGTTAAAACACTCCGTTCCCCACTTTCTGCGGATATAATATTTAGTACTCTACTAAATATATGGTACTCACTTGGAATTTCGACAAAATTAATTATTTGTATATGCAAATAAACATATAGAAAAAAGTAGTAGTAAAGGTAATAATGGACTTACATGTAACAGTTATTAGAGAACTTGTTGTAAGAGGAAAGTGTGATAAGACCTCCCCACGCAGGGCTAAGGGCAAAAAATATTTGTACGGCAGCATCACCCCATACCTTAAACAAAATTCAAATATATATAATATCATGTATAGCAGCCAGACGTCAGACGTCCCAATATTCGCAGGATGTCCCGAATTTCGCGAAAGAATGCCACTTTTTTACCAAATCACTAAAAATTCCGCTTTCACCAGAGACAAAACCTGGCAATGTTGATGTTGATGAGTTGTTGATATCAAATAAATATAATGTGTCCTATCATGATACAATGTTAATAAATGGCATTGTATTACGGTAGGATACTTGACTACAATAGAAATATAGAATACTTATAGAACAAACTGTCATTATAGTTTACTAACATTATTGTTTTTTCGCCGTTTTGTGACTGAATTAGATTAAAAATGTAAAAATATTTTTAGCTTACTATTTTTTTTTATACATTTTTAACCTAATTCAGTTACAAAACGCCGAACAAAGCGATAAAGTCGTGTTATTTTCTATAGAATTAATAAATTAAAATATTATTAACAAAAGTCGATTATTTCAAAGAATTTACCTATTGAGATATCACGATGAGCGGTCAGTGGTACATCATAAATCTATACGTAAGCTAATATTTCACCCATTCTTACAACTGAGGATATCGTAAATTCGATAGTTATGGGTTCCATTCCACTTATTGAAATGAATTATTTTGATTTGTCAAGTAGGCTATATAACGTGTTAAGTGTTTTGGCGCCGTTTTTTTTTCATAGAAATATTGAATAAAAAAAAATCACATATAGTCTGTAGTCATTTATCTTACCTGGGCATTTGCAAGTTGACTGAAATCTGGAGTAAGATAGAACAAAATTCCGGTAGACGCTCCTGGCAAACTTACACCACGCACGAAGAGTATTACTAACACGACGTAAGGAAATAAGGCAGTGAAGTATACGACCTGTAACAAAAACCAGCATTATTTTTGTCAATAATATCAGCTAAAATGAAAAATACATAAAAATTTAAACAAACAACCGCAAATGAAATGTCTGTCTGTGATATTAAAATAACTGTATTTTATAAGGGCACCAAAAAATTATTTTTTCTGTCTTGTTCAGCTGAACAGGTGAATTGATCTTTATGTTGGTTTTGGAGCAACATATCTAAGGCGACTTTTTATCTCGAAATTTCCACAAGGCTAGGTAAATATAAAATAACCCAGATATTTTTCTATTAAATACTAAAATTAAACAAACAAATTAAATCCCAAAATTTTTTAATTACAATTTAGTTAGTATAAAACAGTATAGATATCCATACTAAGATAACTAACCAATTTTCCGTAATAACATTTAAATAATATTAAATGGTCGTATACATATTATTGGACAATATACACCTACCTATTATACTTAAATGGACGGTGAGTGAATAATGTGAAACATTTGGTTATCCACGTATTTCAATGAAAAAGATACGTAAGAAAAAATATCATATATGGAAGTAAAAAGATATTACCTTTCCTGATGACTGTACACCTTTACATAAACAAAGAAATACGATAAGCCAAGCAGCAAACAAACATGCAGCCATCCCCCAACGTATTTGACCAGTCTCTTCTATACCAGATGATAATCCTAGAACTTGATTACTGTAATAGAAATCATAAAATTATTTAGAAACTTTATTTTAGTTCAAAAGTTATATAGTTTAAAAGCAGTAGACTACACGTAACGATAGCAGATACGGGCTATTCAAAGCTACAATCCTGCAGAAAAGAATATCATTTTTTTAGTTTCACGCAGTATTCCATAGGAGCAAGTTAAGCAGAGAGAACCTCGTGTAAAGACACTCAGTTCCCAACTTTCTACCGAATCTTCGAGACATTTCGTGTTAAGTGGCGGAACTCAACGGTCTTCTTTATTAGTCAGACACTGTGCCGTTATATTAAAGGAGTAGATATTTACGTAAAATATTCTTCAGCCGGCGGCTTGCGTAGGGCTACCTCTGCTAGGGCAGCAATGCCATGTAGAGAAGCGTAGCTTTGATTCAAACATTGACGAAGATAATATGTGCCATTGATTGCTTGACATCTGTCTGCTTCTTCATATGAGTAACAAACTAAAATAATTGAGAATGTTATATTATAAATAAATTAAATATGTTTTAGCTTTTATATAAGATCCAAAAAAAAAGTTTAATTTTAAATTTGAAATGTGTATTTTTTTTCATTATGTTATATTCCGATCAGGACAAACTTACATTTCGTACTCCATTCGGCATCGCAGTTTTGCCACGGCAACTGATAAAAGATACTTGCAAAGGATACAACCATATAATATATTGTCCAGGCGATGATGAGGTTATAGTATAGCATGACTATACTAGATACTATGACCATTCCGTAGCCCAGCCCTCGAAAGAGCGGACAAAATTTATTATACACGGCTACAGGACCGAGGGCGGCGTATTGACCAAATGAGAGTTCCATGAACATTAGCGGTAGACCAGCTATTATGAGCATCACCGTGAAAGGAATTAAGAAAGCACCTAAAACGATGAAAACATTATTAGCTCATATAAATTTAATATAAAATGTATTATCGTTAAAATATCAATAAACATTTCGGGGGAAAGTGGAGAAAGGAGTATCTGAACTCTAGGTTCCCTCTGCCTACACAGCGTGAAGCTGATTTGATTTTTTTATAAATAAATATAAATTGTTAACTTAAATCCGTCACAAATGATAAAATATAAATGAACATAACAATAAGTTATTTTAGGAAAAGCATAAACGGAGCATTAGTGGTCGAACTCATTAGCGTTGGCACGATAAACTCGCTCATTATTTCTATAGTGCCACCTGAGCGCTTCTCAGTAATAATTAAAAACCGAATCGGTGATATACAATACTTAAAAGATATATCAATGAACCAGTTAATTAATTTTAGTATTTTTTTTCACCATTAAATCTTTGGAGTTAAACTTCAGGCAACATTAACTAGAGCTATAAATTAGGCATATTAGACATTTTGACAATTATTTTTCGTGGAATTTTATACTTACAAATATATTTAATAAGTAACATACCTCCTCCGTTATTGTAACATAAATATGGAAACCGCCATACGTTTCCTAACCCGACACTATATCCTAGAAGTGATAAAAGGAAGTCGAAACGTCCTGTCCAATTCCCGCGTTCGGGTTCTGTTTCCTCCATAATAGGATCTTTTCCTAATTCTTCCTTGCACTGTTAATCAATATCTTTATATATTTAAAAATTTAATAGAAGAATAATACGATTACTTTAATAATATTAAATCGTACAACTATTATCTTGATCTTATTTAAATTATTGGTATTTAAATCTACTGATATACATTATATTACATTTGCCCATACTAAATAACTATGATGAACACTTACATCTGAATGTTTTAAATCCATAGCAGGTATATTTTTCGTCACTGCCGGAATCGGTATTTTCGTTTGCTTTTCGGGTTTCATATTGATATAAGACGGAAATACGTTTACAAAAACAAAATTAACTTCATACTTTTATTGAGAATCACTTGAGTGCCGATGGTATAGGGAACACTTTTCACCGAACATTTTACACTTTCCCAACTCAATCGAAGTACGTAATATTCAATAAGAATATATTTTACGCAATGGAAACGTTTACATTATGGCAAATATGAATTCCATTAAAATTTAACAAAAAATAATAATTCCGTCGTCGAATTAAATGTACATTAGTTCACAAAACATGAGACGCAGGAACGCGCAGATGTCAAGTTTCGCATCGACCGAACTCTGAATGAACATCTAGGTCAATATCAAGCCTCCGCCTTCACCGCACCCTCCCTCCGCCGCTGCGGGACGTTTGCTCCCAGACGAAAATCATATGGAAATGTCCTGAGCTTGCATTACCATATGGCCTTATTCCAGATTCAATAGATTAGTATTGTTAAGAAATCCGTATTATAGAAACGGTTTTATTATGAATTAAATTCATATAATATTTTATATACGTACATACGAAAAAAATATTTACTAGTACTTTTTTAAATTATCTATATATTTGGAATTTAACACGTTAAATAATTTGAATTACAAACTAGCTCTCCAATTCAATGTTTCACACAAAATTACTCAAAAGGTAAACCAGGTAGGTATATTATTAGTGAATAAATTAGCATGAATGCATAGGCGGGCGGGCGGGCGGTCGGGCGGCCACAGCAACAAGGAAGGTCGCTGAAAGTAGAGCGGTGTATTGATTACGGCGTCGCGCGCCTCCTTGCCCCGGCGCCCACCGAGATGTGTGTGGGGCTAGGTCACATGGCACACGTATTTATGATTTCATTGTGCTTATCGAATATTTGGAACTTATATTACTTTGTTATTTTATTTACAAATAAATAAGTTTACGTTTTTTTTGCTTTCGTAAGTAATAGTATCATAATATGCCTATTCATTTTTCGATTTTGTATACTTACAAGAAAATAAAATCATGTCTGAAATTTAGAAAAATATATATCTGTAAAGTATTATAAAGCTAAGAAAGAACGAAGAAAGATAATGCTCTAATCACACAGCAACAATAATATTATTAAAAAGTTTTTAAAGGTTTTATAATTCAAATACCGACCTTACTGACTTATATAAGCTTTTTAGCTACTTTAAATACTAGCTAAGCTTCGCGCTGTATCCCGCATATATCAGGGTAAGCTGAGGGAGCCTAGTGCTAAGATATTCCGTTCCAACTTTGCGCCGAAATCTCGAGGCGTTGCGTGTTGAGCGGCGGAATTTAAAACAAGGACGCGCTTTGCCTCGACACCAAAGCGAAGAAACAAAAATATTAAATATATAATTTCCTCGACTGAGGCCGCCGTGGCGCAACGGCACAAGGATACGACTGTAACGCGACGTTGCTTGGATCCTTACTCAAGGAATAAATATTTCATTATTTACGTTTATTTTTCCATTTCTTCGCTCGGTGTCGAGGCAAAGCGCGGTGTTGAGTTTTGCCACTTAACACACAATGCCTCCAGAATTCAGCAGAAAGTGGAGAACGGAGTGTCTTAACACTAGGTTCCCTCTGACTACCCTTCAGTGTGCGGGATACAGCGTAAAGCTGAGTGGGGATCAAACCCACAACCGTTCGCGTTTATAGTCACCGGCTAGTTTTTTGTAACCTCTTTGTGGAGAGGACAGAGAAGCATTGGCTAGTGCTGTGGGTTAGACTGAGAGAGGAGTAGCCTGCTTTTAGCTGCCGTATACGTGAGAGAAAGGGAAGCCAGACAGACTGGCGCAAGTAACCAGTTCAAAAAATTAAAAAAAAATACAAATTAAATAAATTGAACGTCACACAATATGAGAAATAAAACAAGCAAAAATGGCAATAACTTTATTTAATTATAGTTTATCAAAAACAACCAACCTAAAAAGGCACAGTAAAATTTATAACAAAATTAGGAATGTAAAAAATATTTGGACCCTTAATAACAATTTTTTTTGCTTAAATTCTAACATTTGTAAAATTACTTCTACAACAGTAGGAAGACACAGAATTTCATTAGCGTAACACGCAATATAATCCATAATATATACCTTAATCCCAAACATCAAATTCATTTAGAAATCATTTGATTGAAACATTTCTTTACTTTTTAGCAAGCATTGATTTAATGAGTGATTCCAATTTTCTGGTGTCTGCCGCAAATTTCCTGATACCTTCAGAAAGCTTGTCGGTGGCCATTTGATCTTCGTTCATATGCCAACGAAACTGGGCTTCACTTAAGGATATTTTTTCGATATCGCTTTGAGCTGCGACTTTAGCGTCTAATGCCTGTAAAAAAGTAGCATATATTATTATTGTATTTATGTATATATGTATTATAATAGTATACTCTTATATATGTACGTATATATATATATCTTAGCTGTATTTTGTTACTAGTATAAAATTTTAATTTCTTAAATTGTACTTTGTTTTGCTCGCTACTCACTCATGCACTTCCACTGGCTGACTGGAAGAGATCTTTTATAGAGATAAGTTCACCTTTGTACACGAAATGTCTATATATTGTCTATTATGTATTTTTTTTTTAGTGCAATAAAGAATATATTATATACATATTCTTTTTAGCTATATTCCGCATAAAGCAGGCTAGGCGGAGGAAACCCAGTGTCAAGATACTCGGCTCTTCGCGCACCACCCATTATTGAGTATTGTGTGGCGAAATCCAAAGTCGCGACAAAAACAAGAAAATGAAAACATCCATTCCTTCGAGTGGGAATCGAACTCAAGTGTCTTCACATTTAAGTCAGACACTGTGCCGCAGAAAAGCGACTACCTCGACATAATTTTCATGTATGTATTTTTAAACAAATTCTGTTTATTATGATATGAACACTACTGACTGACTATACTGTCTACCTGTTTTAAAATCAGCTATGGAAAACAAAAACTCAGGAAACTTTATTTTAAAGGTGTGGTTTATTTTTAACAGAAACAAACGACATTCTTTCTAAGCCGGACATATTGGGAATACATATTTCCTTCTTTATTTTAAGTTATATTGTTTTCAATTAAAAAAAAATCATAGTTAAGTAGGACTTATTTGTACATACACCAGGTGCAGTAAGTCATTATTACGAAGAACTTGAATGTCAGTTCTTTTCGCAATCGAAAAATTTTATAAGAGAAGTTTCTTAACAAAATAACTTAAAAAAACAGATATTAAGTTAATAAAATATTTATGCAAAGAAGCGTCGATGCTAACCAAACCCAATCTAAAATATGACTAAAAATAGACTCAAAATTATTCTTTTATAATCCTCTTCAAATGACTTAAACTATCTCACAAACAATAAAAATTGAAGGAAAAGTAGGCCATGGTTGCATACCCATGCTTCCATCAAACAATAATGAATGCATCTAAAGCGTAATTTCACATAAAAGTTTATATTCAAGGTTTTTTTTTATAGTCATTTCTTTGTACTTTCTATATACCTCTGCATGGTAAAATTACATACATTATGTAAATTAATGGAAATCGTGTATATATTTTTTTTATATGATGATGATACGAAACATATTGCAAAATGATATAATAAGTGACACTGTTTGACGTAAGAAATAGGTAGTCTAATTGAAACGACGTTTTTGAGTTCTATTTTTCTCCATTCAACGTGACACTGGCGAAGTGATTTTGTGCTCAACTGGCACGCTCGGAACGCCATAATAGAAAGAACAGAACAGAACAGAGTTCTATTTCTACTTAGGGGATTAAATTATTTTCATTTCCTCGCTCTGGTCACAAGACAAAGCGCGGCGTTGATTTCTGCCACTTAATCCAAAGGTAGTCTGGAAGAAATCGCTGATTAGCGATAAGATCGCCATTTTTTTTAAAGTTATTTTTAAATATTAAATTGTGCACAATCAAGTATAAATTAATCTAAAAAGACCTAGGAAAATTATACAACTACATACATATATAAATAAAACTGACCTTCTTTAATGGTTCTCCACTACCAGCCAGCTCTTGTAAAAGTTTTGGACTGATTGTTAGTAAGTCACAACCAGCAAGCTCCCTTATTTCTCCAGTGTTACGAAAAGAAGCACCCATCACCTGGGTTTTGTATCCGAACTTCTTATAATAATTATACACACGAGTCACTGATAATACACCTGGATCATCTTTAGCCTCATATGCGTTCTTAGTATGCTCAACATACCTTTAAAAATAATATTAAAAATTATATAGTTATTTGTTGAGGCAGTCATGGCAGCAATACAGCGTTTGACTGTACGTCATGACCGTTGCGGCTTCAATTACCGATTAGCAAGAATGAAATATATTCAATTTCTCGCTCTGGTAAGAATACAAAGAACGGCGCTGAGTCTCTATACTCAACACGCAATACGTCTCGTCAATTGGGCGGAAAGTGTAGAATGGAATGTATTATAGAATAGAAAGGAATGTTTTTACACATAGGGAATGAAATGTTCGCTGCAGTCTATTTCAAAGGTATCATTATAGCTCATAAGTGTGAATAATAATATTAATTTTATTAAATAACATATAAATATTATACTAACCAATCTAAAATTCTGCCAACAAATGGTGAAATTAAAGTGACATATGCCTCCGCACATGCTATCGCTTGGTATAACGAGAAAAGTAATGTCAAATTACAGTGAATACCATGCTTCTTCTCCAGTTCCCTGTTATCACAAAAAGAAAATATACATTTTTAACATTTTTAAAGTGTTAGTCCACACTTAGAACAGAAAAATACTTATTTTGAAAACATAAAAAAAAATTAACGTAGCGGGACTCGAACCCGCGCCTCTCGGAAACTCGCTCTGACCATACGTTCTCATCAAGCTACAATTTATTTATGTTGTTAGCAACTCTGTAGGGAGTTTTTTACAAATTTACGCTACCCAAAGATAATTGCTAAGAATTAGCAATATTTCGAAAATTGGGTGAGGGTTGGGAAACGTAGTGTATTATTTACACTAGGTTCCCCCAGCCTACTCTGGTTCATGCGTGATACAGCATGAAGCTAAAAAAGTTAAATTTTTATTCTTACTTTGCAGCTTGAATCCCCTCCCAAGTCGAGGCCAATTTTATTAAAATTCTTTCTTTTTTAATACCATGCTCTGCAAACATAGTAATAAGCTTAATAGCCTTTGCCATACTAGCATCTTTATCAAAAGATAACCTGTAAAAGAATTAGAAAAAATATTAGAATAGGTTTCTACATTCCCAGTACCATATTAAATATATCTTCCACATAAAGATTTCGTTTTCATTACATTTATAAAACATGTGCGTAATGTATAACGAATTATTTTTATTTCTTCGCTCTGAAAACAAAAAAATATAGATTCAATTTTATAAATGATCAATTACCTGGCATCCACCTCAACTGATACTCTTCCAGGAATTATTTTCAAGATTTCACAGCCAAATAGCACACTGAGCATGTCTAATGTTTCTGACAGTTGTTCATCTACATTTCTGAAATAAATGTTCACAAATTATCACATATATATTTTTTTATTTAATTAATTGACTTTTATTTACTTTTACCCTGTATCCCATATACAGGCAGGGTAGGTAAAAGGAATCTAGTGTTAAGACTTAAGACACATTATTCTCTATGCATCATCCAATTTTCGAGTCATTGTGTGTGGCTTGATACGAGAGTAGAGGATAGATAGAGACTATATGAAAATAATTTATTTCCCTGATTAAGGATCAGACTAACATTTGCCGCGTTTAAACAGATGCTGTACTGCTGCGCCACAGCAGCCACAGATTCTTAACATTTCCTGATTAACTACTTAAATTACTAAGCAGCAGTGTTGTTGTTCCAACACTTAACATGGAATGTCTCAAAAATTAGACTGAAAGTGGAGAATGGAATGACTTATCACTATGTTTCCTACGCCAACTCTGATATATGCGGGGTGCAGCATATTGTAATGCTAATAATAAAAAAATGTATCAGTGAAATTAAAAAAACTAATGACACAGTAACTAAGACAACAATTCATAACATAATATGCCTCTGTGACATCATACAAATACACAAGATTAAATCTAATATATTTTTTTAGCTCACACTTTATTCCAGATAGGCAGAGAAAACTTAATTTTATTAAACTCATTTTCTCATTTCCCTGGTTGGAATGAAATGAAATCACAGAACAAACTCAATTGTCAATTAAATAAGGATATTTAATTATAAATTACAATAGGAATTGTAATTTTAATAATGAAGAATAAATACACTTTTGTTTTCCAATTCTATTTGTTTACAATAAACAAGCTCAAAAATCATTTGTACTATATAATGTACTTTCTAAAGAAATGAGCAAATAATGAAACAGATAAATGAAACTAAAATAAGCTTTATATTAAAAGCATGTCATAATTTTATTTAATTATGCAATTACACTTGTTAATTGCTAATTTGAGTTTTAGAATGTAAGACAGATTACTGCTTAGTGACATGATTTTGCAAAATAATTTAAGTATATTTTCCTTAAATGGTAGAAAAAATAATCCAATGCAAAATCTAGATTTCATTATCTTTTTTTCCATCATATCAATAAATTTATTAAAATGAAAGATAATGAAATCTTTAGATTTCACATTTGATTATTTTCTTTCTATCATTTAAGGAAGTAATACTTTAAAATAGATTTATAATTATATTTTAAAGTATCTAATATAATTATAGTTAAATATTATAGTTAATAATAATTTTGCTAAACAAATTAAATCATTTGGTATATTAACAAGGCTGTATGTTCCTTTCTATAATTGTAAAAAATATTTTAAAACAACATACATATTAATAATATATAAAAGATTATTTAAACTAGGTAATAAAGTTTCTATATTAACACTAACCCACCACAATCCTTGCCATATTTAATGGCTTTGTCCAGCAAGTGTTGGTACTGTTCCATTCCAGCAGCAGATAAAATAAGGCTTGGGTTTGTTGTTGCATCAGTAGGCTTATAAGCTTTCATAGCTATAAAATATTTATTATATTAGTAAAAAAATATATATTTTTTTCATAAAACTAATTATTACTTTAAACTCACCTTCAAAATCACCTGTATCGGCTACAACAGTAGAAAATTGTTTCAGCTGATCTAAAGCGCTCATTTTGGACCGTTTCGCTACAGGTTCACTACTCATACTGAATGCTAAAGCAATTGCCTGTTGGTATTGTCTGAAACTACTAAAAGCAATAAAAGTAATTAGTGCGCGAATGAGAATATTTCTCACCGGTAAAATCTTGAAGGTGACCTCATAAAATAACGTAATACTAACGTCACTTTTTAGAGATAACCTTTATCCTCATACCACAGAATGTTTTAAAAAATATTTAATATTGTAACAACGTTATTTTCCAAGACAACAATGCAAAGACATAGTCTATAAAAAACGTACCTTAATTATTATAATATGATTACAGTATAATATTTTGTATGTTATAGAAAATTAAAATCAATTTGAGGTTAGCCTAATGAATAATTCATGTATACGAATTGTCAGACGTCAGTTAATTGTCAAAATGAATGATTTATTACTTTTTACTTTATCGGAACGTCATAAGCTAAGAAAGTAACATTTTGCTTTGTGCACATTTATTGCCAGACCTAATAATTTTTATTTTAGCTCCACGCTGTATCCCACATATCGAAAGGTAGACAGAAAAGTACCTTACATTGCTTACATTCCTTTTTAAAATCTTCAATAACCAGAACTTCCCTGATTATCTGTGTTCCCATTTTTGCGTCACGGTCACGGTCTTTCCGTCGCTTGACATACCGGAGAGGATGAAAAAAATCTTTACTATGCATGCCGCATACCTTCGAAACAAACTGCCTAATGGTATCCAGAAAAGCTTTTCCTTAATGTCCTTTAAATCCCAAGTGAAAAAGCATTTGCTTGCCATAGATTGAAAACAATTAACTTAGTTTAGTTTTTTTTTATTTAACTACCTCATTTTTTATATATGTCAATATGTATATGTAAGTTTATATATTATTTTTTTCATCTCCAACTGTATCCCGCATATAGCAGAGTAAGCAGAGAGAAGTGTTAAGACACTCTGTTCCCCACTTTCACCTAATTAGAAACCAGAGCGAAGAAATGGAAATATAAATTTAAATAAATATTTAATTTACTCAAGTGGGGATCGAACCCATAACTAGTCAATTTTACAGTTACACCTTGTGCCCCAGCGCCTTTTTTTTTCCTTTTTTATACTTACGGTAACGGTAGGCAGGCTCCACCTCTCTTAATCTGACCTCGCCTCATCTTTAGTATTTCGGACAGAAGCTTCTCTCTCCTTTCTACACATGACTCAGTGTTTAGTGTGCGATAAACATATAATATTGCCAGTGAGCATATGATCTACGTAAGCTCTCTGTGATCTATGTAATCTATATTCAAAAATCGACACTGGTCCGGATCGACGACAAGCTCTCGCCAGCCATCACAAGCCACGCCAAACGAAGTGTTTACTATTATATATATTTACACGCTGTTGTTGGAGCAAGCTAGCAAAAAATTGTGAAATAATTGATATAATAAGCTTAAATAACTTTTATCATCAGTTTTTTAAATTTGTTTCAAAGCTTTTATTTTACCTTTTCCATATATAATCTGTGCTTCTAGAAAATTCGGGTTCCTACAAGGAAATAATGTCTAGAGTCTAATGTCTATGTAAGGTGTAGTATGTAGCAGAACCGGCGTTCTACTGCGATAAAGTGACTGCTTGTCAGACTTAAGCAACGTGTTTTGTGAGGCCGAAAACCGAGTGAATTTTCAAGTTTCTAAAGAATTGTGTTTGTCATCGAATAATTTGAGACCATTATGGCCGCGATGTCCGTTATAGGTATTGATTTCGGCAACGAATCTTGCTATGTTGCTGTTGCAAAAGCAGGTGGCATTGAGACAATAACTAATGATTACAGTCTTCGGGGTACTCCGTAAGTATTCTTTTGCAATTCTTTCGTTTTGTGTTATATATATATCTCATCGACAATCCTAACCCTGTATAAATCAATCAAATCTAATCCTTATTAAAATTAATTTAATTTACATTCATATAATTTCAAATTTTAAGAATTGTTTCTGTCAATAAACCTTTTGCTAGAATATTCTCTAAAAACAATTGATTGTTTCATAAAGAATTCATTTAAAAATATAATGTTTCAGAAAATTTTCACTTATGTTATTTGTAAGTTGTCTAATGCCAGTTTTTATAGGTTATATTTGTACATGTTTTCACGTAGTCATCTGATAATTTATGTGTAACAAATTTTCAGATCATGTGTGGCCTTTTCACCAAAGAATCGAATATTAGGTGTAGCTGCCAAAAATCAAATGGTAACAAATATGAAAAACACTGTATTTGGCTTCAAACGATTGTTAGGTAGAAAATACTCTGATCCTCATGTACAAAAAGAACTGAAACACTTACCCTTCAAAGTGGAACAGAGGGCTGATGATGGAATTGGAATTAGGGTCAATTACCTTGGTGAAGATAATGTTTTCAGCCCAGAGCAGGTAAAATAATAATGTTTGTAGTGTATAGGAAGATATAATTTTACCTTTAACTTTAATTCTTTTTATCAACAATAAAATAATATAATAAAAAACTTACAAGCTACAAACTTACATATATGTTAATCAAAATATACACTTATATATAAATGCAAACAATGAAATTTATCACTAAAATAAAAATTCAAGTAATAATAAAATATTTTAAAATTATTTTTCAGATAACAGCCATGTTATTTACTAAACTGAAAGATTCAGCTACTACTGCCCTTCAGACTCAAGTTAATGATTGTGTCATATCTGTTCCTAGTTACTTCACCAATGCAGAAAGAAATGCTCTTTTAGATGCAGCACACATAGCTGGTAGGTGTTGTTAATTCTAATGGTTTTGTTTTTTTTCTAGCATCTAGTTGTATATCATGTTGCTTATAGTACAGTATGCAGAGGAAACTCCATGCCCTTTCTGTTTCACCCTTAATGTTATGTTTAAATATAATATTTAAATATCTATAGCCACCAACATTGTTCATACCTATGTTTTAAATGTGTGTTATTGACTTCATGGTTAAATAGTCATGCTTAGAGTCCAACGCCTCACTTCACTTCAACATTGCTTAATGTCTAAAAAATTGGGTAAGAAACCTTACTGCCTCCACAGCTATATGCATATGCAATCTAGCATATTTTGTATAAAACTTATTAACTTTCTTTATATCTTATAGGTTTATTTTTAATTTATATACTTTTGTATATATATAATACCAGAATGTAGTCAGCCTTGCTTTGTTGCTCTACTTAGTCTATAATGGTTGTGACCTTGACCTCAGACTTACATACCTAGTTTTAAATTATTATTCACCTATTGATTGAATTTTTTCTTTGTACTATTTTGCCTGACTGTATGATGCAAAGGAGGGTAATGTGTTTATCAGTCTATGTATGTACATGTTTTTGTTTCTATGTGGCATTATAGATACAGGTTGACCGGTTTTGGTGATTCTTTGGTTGACCAATTGGTTCTTAATTAACTCATAATTCTTTGGTTGTTTTTGTCTTAATCTTGTGAGTATCATTAAAGATGTCACAATAATCAAAATTTACCACAAGACAACTGGCTACCTGTTGTGAAAAAAAAATAAAAAAAAAGAACTATGTCAAGCTAGCTATCTTGAATAGGTATTCAAAAATAAGTTTTCAGTTTAGTTTTCAACATTTTTTGTTCTAAGTAATGATTAAGGATATATAATACATTTTTATAAGCAACTTTTTTATTGTAGGTTTAAATGTTCTGCGTCTAATGAATGAAACCACTGCCACTGCCTTAGCTTATGGTATCTACAAACAAGATTTACCAGCACCAGAAGAAAAACCTCGTAATGTTGTTTTTGTGGACTTTGGACATAGCTCTCTTCAGGTATGTATATTTTGTTACATACATTTTAATTATCTAGCTAGATATATTATATTAGCTTAATAAATATTATTAAGCTAATATAATATTTTTAGTTACTATTATAAAAACTACCCTGCCTTTATATGCAGCTTCATGCTGCATATAAAGGCAGGGTAGGCAGAGGGAACCTGTTAATCTGGTGTTAAGATATTATGTTCCCCATCAAGACACTTTCTGCAGAATTCTTGAGATGCCGTGCCGCACTTTAAACACTTAAAAACTACTGAACATTAAAAAAATATACCATACACAATATACAAACTAATGTTAAAATAAATATGCTTGCTTATTATGCAAATTGGTGGAGACATTTAGGAGAAGTAGGACAACCACATGTATGATAATAGAAATCATTAGCTATTTTTTTGTGGTATGCTCTGTGATAATATTTGATGTCCACAATTTGTTGATATAAAAAATATTCATTTTTGAAATGCGGATCGCTTTTGACTGTAGCATCTATATCTATAACTAGCGGACGCGCGCAGCTTCGCTTGCGTATTTAGGGGTGAATTCTAATAAACCACAAAACATGTGTTCAATTAATGTAATTTTAAGAGTCTAAAAGAGTTGGTGGCGATTTAAAGATTTTTCCATACAAACTTTCACCCTTAGGGGGTGAATTCTAGAAAACCATGAAACACATTTTCAATTAAATATTTTTATGAGTAAGTTTCAAATTTATAATAATCGCTGGCGTTTTAAAGATGTTTCCATACAAACTTTCAACCCCTTATATGCACCCTTAGAAGAGGAATTCTAGAAAACGATGAAACACGTGTTCAATTAAATACGTTTAAGAGTCTGAATTTCAATTTTTATAAAAATCTTTCAACCCCTATTTCTCCCCTTTAGGGTTAAAATTTTTCAAAATCCCTTCTTAGTGGATGTCCACATTACGAAAGTAAACATCTGTCCAAATTTCACGTTTCTACGCACAGCGGTTACGGCTGTGCGTGCGTCTTACCTCAGTCAGTGAGGACAAGTCCTTTTATATATATATCTATAACTATAATTATAATAAAATCGTGGCTGATTGATGACTGCATATGGAAGATATATGTATAAGAAAAAATGTTATTGAGGCCTTAATGTAATAGAACCTAAAGCAATGAGCTTTTTAATATTTTTTTTTAACAAAAGCTTTAGCTACATTGTCTTTAAAATAATGATGTTATTAGATTATAATTAAAATATAATAAAAAAATAAATAATTGTGTACAGTACAAATGTACAAGCCGGCGAACTTACGTAGAGGCCACTACTAGAGTATATAATGAAAATACTTCGTTCCCTTAAGTGGGAATTGAACCCGCAAGTGTCGAGTTTATAGTTAGACGTTCTACTGGCGTCACGATGGAGGATTCAATATTTTACATTTTTACAGGTTGCTGCTTGCGCATTTAATAAGGGTAAATTGAGAGTGCTGGCCACTTCCTCAGACCCCTTCTGTGGTGGGAGAGATATAGATATGGCATTGGCAGAATATTTCTGTCAAGATTTTGTAACACGATACAAACTTGATGCAAAAAAAAATCAGAGGTAAGCTATTGCATTCCAGTGTTCTTCAATTTTAACAAATAAAAAGTATGATAAATGTTTTGGGTTGTTAATAATCAAGAGTTTGATTAAAAACACTTTTGTAAGTTTGATTGCCTCTGGGAGGAATAAGGTATTTGTTCAATGTCCCAAATCCCTTAATACGCAATGTCTCGAAAACTGGGTGAGAAACGGAAAAGGTTTCCTCTGATCCTGATGTATGCAGGATACACCATTGAGTAAAAAAATAACGGTTGTAGTATGTATTAGAGTATAATGATAATTGTTATAGTGTAATATCTATGTATTATTTTTTTTCAGGGCTTTCTTGCGCCTTTTGCAAGAGGTGGAGAAACTAAAGAAGCAAATGTCAGCAAACAGCACCCGCCTGCCATTAAATGTTGAATGCTTTATGGAAGAACGTGATGTCTCTGGAGATTTACAACGCTCGCAGATGGAACAAATTTGTGGCGACACATTCAATAGAATTGAAAGAACTTTGAAAGGAATTTTGTATAATGCTAGTATGTGTAAAATTTTTGTATGCTTTCTATAAGTTATTATTAATTTTCATATGTGTTATTAACTGATTCAATATTTTTTTTTAGAATTGAGACCTGAAGACATAAGCTCAGTAGAAATTGTCGGAGGTTCTACTAGAATACCGGCAGTCAAGGGTCTGATTGAACAAGTATTTGGCAAACAGGCTTCTACAACATTAAATCAGGTCAGTGTTACTTAATGAAGAACAAATAAATGTAGAACAGAGTTTCTTAACATAACATGTTTTGTGTTCCTCTTGCTATCTATTAAGCTAAGAAAAAGAAGAAATTAAGCAGTGATTATACTGCATTACCTCTAGTGCATCAGTTTAGATCACTAAAAATAGGATGTTCCATATATACACTATTCTACATTTAGTGCTGTAGTTATTGATGTAGTTCACTAGAATTAGTATTGTGGTATTGGTGCTTTATTTCTCATATAGCAAAGCCCAAATACAACAATTTTAAACTTTTGACTTATATTTTGTAGGACCTTGTAAAGTGTAAAAAATTATGATGTATAATAAAATGAGACAGAGAGCCTAATGTTAAGACATTTCGCGCAATTTTCGTGATATGTGTGATGAGTAGCGGAACTTAATACCGCGCTATGTCTACAAGAAAGGTATATACTATATATAATATATAATTTGGCCGGCAGGACGAGGCGGTGTCGCGCGGGTGCGCGCTGCAGTGTGCCACGCTGAGCCCGGCCGTGCGCGTGCGCGAGTTCAACGTGACTGACGCGCAGCCCTACGCCGTGCGCCTCGCCTGGGACGCAGCGCGCGGCGAGGACGGCGACATGGAGGTACCCACCTATTACATCATTATTAATTTATTAATCTGCATTACTTTCCTTTTCTAATAATAATATCATTTTAATAACAATATTTCGTAAATATTTTAATCTTCTTGCAATTTTCTTTTACCTTGTGTATACAATTACGTATTATATTGATAAAAACTTCTAGGTGTTCCCGCCGTTCCATGCTGCGCCATTTTCCAAAATGCTTACCTTCTACAGAAAAGAACCATTCACTGTTCGCGCTTATTACTCTGATCAAGCAATCTATCCCGATAGTTTCATTGGTGAGTCAAAATATTTTTAAGGTTAATATATCGACAGTTGAAAGGCTAATAGGTCTATGCTTTATGGGAGTATTGAGTTATAAGTTATATACATATTTTAAATCAGCGGATTTTGTTATAATTTATTAACTTTGAACAAAATAATTCAAGTATATTTTATATCAAAAACATTATTAAGTTAAAGCTACATCCCTCAGGAAAGCTATATAACATTACAATATGATTCTTAGTTAGCCTTAAATAACGAAATAACAGTAATTATGAATGCCATCGAATAGTATGTTGTACTTATATATAGTGAAATATATATAAGTACAACATACTACAAAACATCCAATTTTATTGAAGTCTTGCATTAAGAATATAAATAACCCAATATAAAAACCCGAGGTTTGTGTTGAATTATTCTCTAAGTTAAAAAAATACAAGATAAGTTCCATCCCGACTCGTAAACGAAGGTTATTTACTATTTGGCGTCGTTGTTATTCTTATTGTTTTTTTGGTAAAAATTGATTCGTAATTTTTCTGATTTGATCAGAATTAAAAGAACAAGTTGCTTATGACTGAATGTATAAATTATATAATTAACCTGTTGATAAATACATCTATAATAAAAGTATTATAGTTATATATCTAAAATTTTTCTTTCTAAAAACCGAAACATGAACGAACGGCTCTAGTGTGAAGTTTACAAAATGAGATTTAGACCAAGATAACCTTTCAGCCGATATATTATAAATTAATCATTACTTATACTGATACTTGCAATATTGTAAACATTACGCACAATAACAGGACAATGGAACATAAGAGACGTGCAGCCAACTGCCGAAGGAGAATCGCAAAAGGTTAAACTTAAAGTCCGTGTAAACATCCACGGCATCGTGACTGTCGCGTCCGCCTCCCTGGTGGAGAAGAAGCAGGACGCGGCTCAGAACGAGACCGTGGAGATGGAGAACTCGAACGAGGCGAGCCAGGACGCGCCGGCCGACGCCAACGGCCAGGAGCCGAACGGGCCCGACAGCCAAGAGGTGAGGGACGACGACATGCACGCCGAGCAGCAAAGACAGTCGTGGACACAGAGAGTAGGACACTGGTTCAGCGGGGTATGTGTCGGTAGCGTTGTGCGCTGTGGTGTGTGTTGCGGCCCGGCCGACTCTTTAAAATCCTCTAGTAATCTTTGTCGATTTTTTATTGTTTTTTTCTTAATTCAAAGTATTAGTGTTTATTGGTTTTATTACTAGTGTCGTTCTGTCCGGAAGCGCAACAGACATCACGCGGTTTGCGGCTTCCCCACCCTTACTCATTTGCACAGTGTTTTCATCAGGCTTTCGTTTGAAGATACAAATTGTAATTTTCGTTGTGTTGAATATTTTCAGTAAATTGTCTCTGTGTCCACGCATGTTTTTGTTTACCCTGCATTTGTTCAATTATACTTTCTTTTTTTATTCTAGCAACTACTTGGATGATGTAAGATTTTTTTAGTATAAGTTTTTACTGCTTGTGATTTTTAGGTGCAAATGGGTCATCGCATCTCTTCGAAATATTAAGATCGTGTATCGTGTACATAGGCCTTTTTAATTTTTTACGATATTAATGTTTCGATGATGATGTGATGGTGGGGAACATGTTATTTTAATGTTTTGAGCTGCTCGCGCTTATTTCAGGATCAAAACGATGACAAAAAGGATAAATCCAAGGATAAATCTAAGAAGATATTAGTGAAAACTGTGGAGCTACCGATTGACGTTCAGACTCACGGTTTTTCTCAGCACGAGCTCAATTCTTACATGGAACAAGAGGTATGAATATATCAGAAACGTTATGAAAATTCTAGCTATGTTGTCAATATTTAGACACGATGTCCGTTTTCTTTTTAGGGTAAAATGCAAGCTCAAGATCGTCAAGAAAAAGAACGTGCCGATGCACGTAATGCTCTCGAAGAATATGTATACGAATTGCGAGGAAAGTTATCTGAAGGAGAAGTTCTTCATGACTTTGTGGCAGAAGACCAACGCCAGAAGCTCGTCAACCAGCTAGATGCGCTTGAACAATGGCTTTACGATGAAGGCGAGGATCAAAATAGACAGGTCAGTTATGTAACTTGAGATTTATTGTCCTTTCTCTACAATGACTCATAATTGTTTTATTAAGCTTTATGCTGTATCACATAGCATTAAATATATTTTTTTTTACTTCCTCGACTGGGAATCGAATCCACAACCTGTCGCGTTTACAGTCGAACGCTGCACCACGACTGGCCTTAATTTTTAAAAAAATCTATTGATTAAATGATTACAATGAATTGTGAATTAATTATTTTCGTTCTAGTTTGTTACTTCAACTTTCTTAGTCTTGACAATTAATATCTAATTCTATTGTCAATATAGGTTTACAGTGATAAATTGGGTGAACTGCGAACAGAAGGTGAGCCGATTAAACAGCGACGGCTTGAATTTGAACTTCGACCTGGCGCTCTCGACGAGTTTGCTCTTTCAATCCAATTAACCAATAAAGCTATTGACTTGTATAGGTATGTACCATCATATTTTGATGTAAGTCAATAATTAACGATAGTTTTTATGAAAAATTATTTGATACATACTAACGGATTTAAAATTAATAAAAAAATATTTAAATAATATGAAAAAAAATGTCTTGAATATTTGGAGAAAATGAGGAATGGTGTGTCTTAAAACTAGGTTCCCTTTACCTACCTTGTAATATATAACATACAATGTGAAGCTAAATACAAATACATAATTATGTCAATAATAATAAAAAACGTTTTATAATGAAATGACATTAATGATCTATCACAGATCCGGTGATGCGAAATACGCTCACTTGGCTGAAGCGGATATGCAGAAGGTGGTGGACGCCACCAAAAACGCCCTGTCATGGCTCGAGAGCGCGCGCCAGCGGCTCGCACACGCGCCCAAGCACCTGCCGCCTCCACACACTATTCACCAAATACGACAGGAAAGACAGGTAATTATACGCTGTATCCCGAATATAGAAGAAGGGCATAAATTACTTCAAGAAAATCTGTGAAGGATCTGTGCATCATCTTGGGGTCAGAACAAGTCTGGGGACTCTAAAGTTATGTGAAGTGAGCAGGCAGATCTTTGGGTCTGGGACTAGGATTTCTTAAATGTTTACACTCACATCCCCGTCTGCAATCCAATCGAAGTCTTGTACTAAAAACCCACGACATTCTTCAACATTTTGTAATGGTTCTTTTACAGTTATGGAACCAACTATTAAATATTAAGAATTCTAAAACATTCTTTACTTTAAAGAAACACTTAAAGAAAATGCTTTCTTACATTTTACCTGTTAGTCGTGACTAGTTAATATCCTTTATAATTTGTGTATTTTCTATAGTTCTATACTGTTAGTATGTATATTATCATCAATATTTATTATATGACCAGAAAATATTATCTTTATATTTACAATAATTTTATTAATGGCTACTTGGTTCCTTTTATTATTTTGATATTTTGTGACTGTTTATTTGATTGCAGTCATTTGAGAGCACGGTAAATCCAATCTTAAGCAAACCCAAGCCTAAAGAGAAGACGCCGCCACCGGCGCCCACCGGCGATGGGCAGCAGCCCGCCAGCGAGCCCTCCAGCGAGCCCGCCGCCAACACCGAGCCCATGGATGTCGACTGAACTGCACGTCACGTGCTGCTACAGACGCTTTGGACACCCTAACCTAACCAAAATTATTAAGGCCGCATCCACACCATACTGCCAGTCATGGTTCGCTCTCGGTTCGATCTCGGTCTGTCAAAATATTCTTATATGAGATACTATGAGAGACAAGTTCAGGTCGAATCACACTTATAAGCATATTTCTCATATAAGAATATTTTAATCAGATCGAACCGAGAACGAACCGTGATCGGCATTAGTGTGAATCACCCTAAAGGGTATTTGACGAATTACATTAACAACAAATATAACCTTTATTTAACTCATCGAAATGTTTTTTTTTGCTTAAAATTATATTGTAAAATTTTAATGTATATAAGGGTTAAACTGCATAATAATATGAAGTAGAAAATGTTTCGCGTTGTGAACATATAATATTGATTGGTTACATCACATACTGAGTGGTGCAACAATGTATCTGAATTGTACATTAAGTTAAAATATAAATAATAATAAATAACAAAAGTCAAGGACCCATTTATGGTCCATATCTAGTAAAGTTGTCACAGGCAGCTTTGTAATAAATTATTGTCTCAAACTAAAACAATTATATACATTTTAAAGTACAATTTAATTCAATACAAAATGCTTGTTTATGTTTACATAAACGTCAAATACCCTACTTCAGCAGTATATGAACATGGCATAATAGTTGTGTATTTTGTAACAGACATTTAAAAAAATATTGCAATTTAAATTAAATCACTACTTAAAATAGATGGTTTCTTTTGAATCTCGCGTGTTTCCTGTAAATGATTGGTGTATAAGTTTGCTTGCTATCATGCCATGTATTCAATTCCTATTTATGATTGGCATTCTAAATCAAAGTTAAACTAATTAATATATTAATTTTATCCTGATATCCATTTTAAATAACACACTTTTTTGTGTTTTTAATAATTTGACTTATTTTAACGAATGCTAATTGTAAAAATTATTGCAAAGCAACTTAATATTTGCCAGTTTAAATATGTGTCTAAAGCTGTTATTTAGTTGAATGAACCATTAACTAGCCTTTTCAGTACACACATTAAATAGTTACTTTAAAAACAAAACTTATACTTAATATACTTTATTTAGTAAATATTTCTTTTTGACTTAATTAACAGCATGTGGCAAACCACAATGTTAAACAAAATTTTTGATCAAAATGTGTAATTAAACTATTATTTAATAATAATAGCGCATTTCTTATATAATAATATACTTAATAGTATTAAATGTTATTTACAATTTCTGGTTACAGTGGTTTGTGTATTTTTATTTTGTTGCTACATGTATTTTATGTGATAAAATTGATTAAATTATTTCTTTCGACAAGATAAGTCAATATGTGTAATAATAGTATTGCTTACTCTTATAGTTGATATTGATAATAAACCATTCAAAATAATTTAAGTATGTAGGTGTCATGTTTTTTTTTCTGTATTATTACACATTTGTCAAACTAAAACATAGGCTCATATTAGATAGGTGATAAACATGAAAAATACCCATGACCTTATCGTCAAATCACTAAGTTCTTAACTAGTTAGAAATATTTCACTGAATGAATTTCAATGTAATGTTAGATTATATATATTTATATATATTGCACTGTGAAAGCTTACTAATAAATTTTAATATGAATTCATGGAAAAAAAAACCATTGTGTGTCCTTCGGGTTGCTTTGCACTTCATTAAAATTATTTTCACTTGCTATAAGCCATTTTTAAATGGTGACTGACTGCTATAAAAGAAATCTAATGTAGTAACATTCCACAACAGCATGTCTTCGTATTCTCTGTTATAGAAGTGGTTATATATATTTTTTTTGTATAAATTTCTTGGAACTTATATAAATAGGTATACCAATATCACATTTTAACATAGCTTTATTTTTAAATAGTAATCACTGTAACAAACTGCGTCTTACAGCTTAACAATTTAAAAAATACCCTCTGGCCTACATGTGTATATTTTAAATTAAATGGTTCAACCAAACTTATTTTATCTTGTGCATTCTTAATGTTAAAGCTTAGTAAAAGGATGATTTTAACAATGGTTTTGTTTTTCTTACCTACCTATAATATATTTAATATTTTAATATCATGGCCACATAGCTGAGATGGCTCTTATGGAACATAGTGCTTGTGGGTGTTCTGTGGCTTGCTCAAATATTTTTGAAAATTAATGATAAAAATAAAACGAAATTTAGCAAAGCAAGCAAATAAATAGAACTGAATTTCATAACGTTTAAATTAGTTAAAAAAAATTAAATGTAAAAAAGTTCTAATAATTTAGGTAAGTTAAAAATACATTTTAGTACTACTGCTTTTATTTTGTTTTCCAAATATATTTCATACATCATTGATATAATCTAGTGGATTTTTACGTAACCTTCGTCGATGGCCAGCTTCTACACCGTAATATACCAGTATACCACATATAAAGGCTAAAATAATAAATGTCAAATGAAAACTTGGTCTTTAACACCTTCTGTAATTTAATTAACAATGTACTCTTATACTACTTTTAAGTGCTATTTCCTTTTACATAAGTGTTTCCATTTTTTACCAGTCTACTTTAATTAGATCAAAGTTTATTTAATAGAAATTTTTGATATTGCAATTGTATTGGACGTTCTATTGTAATAGGTAACTATATGACATTATTGCTAAAAGTAATAAGTATATATTGAACCTTTACGCTTTATTTTGCATATAGCAAGGTAAGCAAACAGGACCTGGTTCAACACTTCCCGCCCAAGATCCAGAATGGAGATATTATGTTAAGTAATGAACGACTCTTCCCTCCAATTGAAAATCGATCTCATAACCATCGTGACAGTCACGGTAAAATAATATGAATATTATATCTATTACCTTACATAATATTTGGATAAGGATATGGAATTTCTAAGTAGGTAAGGCACAAAGCCGCAATAAAGATAAATATTAGTATCGTCACGTACCACTGACAAATAATAACTTGTAATTAGGTACCTAACGATTATACATCGTATTTGTATATCGTCCTTTTTACATACTAATTAGTCAAAGATAAAAATGGACGTCACATATTTTTTACAACCATATTCGCCAGTTTGATGTACTTAACTGCTGATAATAATAGCAAATATTTTATTTCATTTTCTGTTTGATTCTTACAAATAAGTATAAGACAAACCTGGTAACCATGTTAAGATGGTTGCAGACGTGCGTGGTATGAAGTTAATGATGCCGTATCTAATAGCACGTGCAAATGGTTTCTGCTCATGCGGAGAAATCGAGTAGTAAATAATTCCTCGAATGTATGCTAAATTACCAAATGGCTTCCCCATTTTCAATAATTTATAAATAAGTCAATAATAATTATTTGTTACAATTGACAGATAATAGCGCTATTTAAATTACAATTCTTTTTAACTGTCAGTTCAACTATCACTTTATATATAATTAGGTTTCAGAAGTGAAATATCAAAAGAAAACTACACAACACTAATGTTACAAATACAATCTTATTTATTAAAAATCAAAATAACTATAAACTGAAGTTTATATAACTAGAAACTTATATAAAACACCAACAACATTCGAAAACACATATAGGTATTTACTCAGTGTTAATTATAGCAGCTCTTTTAACCAATTCACAATATTTATTAATTAAAACATTTAAATTACTTTATAACTTGCTAATAATTATCTATTAACAACCTAGTAACAAATCACATCGAGTACCACACGTGTAACCTCAAGTATATGAGGGGCAAATATGTCTTCCCGCTAAAATTAGTAACTTAATAACAAATGAAAAGCGCGGGCTTTTTGATATTGACAGTGACATTGACATATTGCAGTACTATATTTGACAGTTGACATTTGTAGCACAGCAGTCTCCTAACTATATTATAAAAATAAATAACTCTGAAAAGGCTGATAATGAAACATTAAATAGGAGGCAACATACATTTATTTATCATGATAATAAATTATATTATATTTAATCATTTTACAGTACATTCAACTTTTCACAATTTATCTGATATACCTACCATTGTTTGCAACAGTCAGAGTAATTCTTTAAAAGTGTCGTCTTTCATTTCATAGTACCTGTTAAGTCGTATTTCGGCATATCTGAAATTAGATTAAACATTAACTACGTAATTTACATTAACATTACAACTGGAACTCAACGTCGCGCTATTTTGTTACCAGAGATACAAAATAAATATAATTCATTTCACTCAGTAGAAATGGAACCCACGACCGTCGCCAGTCAGTTAGCCGCTGTATGTCGTATGTTAAGTATAGGTAATTTGTCTATCATTATCATAACAATTATCTTAAAATATAATTGAGCATAAAATATGAGATTCCAATGCGCAGTGACAAGGCATATCTAATCTATCTCAATGCTAGGTACTTGGACGGCAGCATTAATTTTATCATTACCATTACAATGTAAACTGTTCGTAATAGGTATATTGTTTTAAAAGACAAAACACGTTTGGTCCGGCTATTCAATCTATGTATACGTGAATTTTTAACGTAGCAGCTAGCGCTTAAATATTTAAATATGAAACAAAACGAAAAAGAAAATAACGAACGGAGTGTCTTAACACTAGATTCGCCCTGCTTAAAAAAAGTACTTTATTTACCTGCCAAAATCAAAGTCAATGTCGGATAGTTCATATTGCACAAGAGACCAAATGCCCCACATAAAGTGAGAAGCTAACGACAGCTGTTGGACTTCTTTGTATATTTTTTCAATATCCGAAAGTTGCGGATTGTGATCTACCAAATACTCTTTGAGATATATCTCTATCCACGTCATCTGAAAATCTCTGGTGGGGTATCGACTGTAATCGATATCATCGATAGATAAACCTGCAAAAATTGTTTTGTGTCATCTGAAACAAAATCGTCTTGATCTCTCCAATGCACTTAAACAATGTTATTTTAAAATATCAAAACTATCATTATTTTTTGTTTTTTTCCATCTGGCAATTTAAATTAAATTACTATGTTTTAATGACAATCTAACCAAATTAAGTAATACTGTACAATACAGACATATTACAAATTGCAGTTAAGTATAAACAAGTCAACATAAAGTTAAGAAACCCTTTAGAATTTTCACATTATTATAAAAGCGAATGGTGACAATTAGAACAGAATATAGAAATACTTTACAGCTTTATAAATTAGCCAGAAACTAAAATGGACTCAAATAAATAACAGTTTTGTTATAACATCAAGCTATTTCGTTTAAATATTTTATTTCATTTTGTTTTCACTCACCAACAAATTCGTTGAAATGATTTGCTATATCGAACGCTTGATAATTATACGAGGCGTATTCGTAATCGATAAAGGATACGGTGCCTTTAGATTCGTTGTAGATGACGTTTCCTAGAAGCAAATCATTGTGAGCAAACACTACCGGGCTCTGTGTCTTTACTAAGTGCCACTTTAGACGCTCGAACTCTATCCTTAGTCTGGTTACCGATCCAAAGCTACTTGCAAATCTACAAAAGTCAATCAGGTTAATGCTATTGCTTGTAGCTATAAAAATTATATAGTTATGAAAAAAGAGTCTACTTTCTATGTTTACCTTCATTAAAATATCAAAAGGATTTCAAAGTTATATGTAAAAAAAACATAATGTATGCAACATGTTCGATAAAACATTCTGGTTTACCAACTGCTAGGTATGCGCAAGTGAATGAAAGAAAAATATAAGAGAAATATAATTAGGTATACAGGTTAGGTACAGTACGGTCAACAAGTTGTGGCCGCAGCAGTAAGTGAACAATAATAAGTTAGACTTCCTGAACTTATTGTTGTTCGCTTGCGCGTTGTTCACTCGGCAAGAAAATATTCAAAAGCTAGGAAAATACTAAAAACAAATCTGCGCAGGCATCTATAACTTCAGGGCCGCTACGACTTGTTGACCGTACTGTACACAAGATGCGCAAAGAAAGAGCACACGACACAGATATTTTTTAAAGTAAGTTGATAAAAATGATATCATTTTAATATCTTTCTCCTTGATTACTTTAATAATCAGAACTTAAAAATAAATATAATAGGTACAATAATCTTTAAAATATGTTTAACCTCATTATAGCGATTGTGTAGAGATTAGTGCGTAGTAATAAAAAAAAATCAATCAGTCAATCAGTTTTGAAAACATGTAAAAACGTTTATTATTACATTTTAGTTCCCTTATACACTTTTATTTATAAATTTCTAAAATTTTCCATTTTTTCCTGTACCTACCATACGTTACAGCCAATTAACTAATTAAACCAGTCGGATCCGGTGTATATATATGAATAAAACAATTGTTAGTGGTTAGTTCAAATCCAACCTAACCTATATTAGTAGTAAGTTATATAATATTATTATTTTTTCAGCTTCACGCTGTATCCCGCACATAACAGGGCATACAGAAACCTAAACCTACGGCTAAGAAAATCTCGTTTCCAACTCTCCGCCTAATTCTGACGGCTTTACGTTTTAATAGGCGGATCTCAACGCCGCGCTCGTTACCAACAACGGAAATAAAAAGAATTATTAATATCGTGTAAATGAATACCAGTCAACTTCATAAATGTTTCTGTAAAACTAAACTCACTATATTAGTTCACTACGAATATGCCGTTCTGGTTTACACCGTTGGAGTTAGTGCCCTACATTCGTACATGCATTTTCACTACTTTACATATTATATTGCTCGATAAGGTATACCGTATAGTGCACTAGAAGTACAGTAGTAAAATCGCCTCTTAAGTAAGTCTCAAGTTAGTAAGAATCAGTGTTTTTAAATACACAGTTATATAAAGCTCATTCAAACATAAATATATGATGTTAAAAGTTAACAAAAATTTTTGAAAGTTAAATATATGTCAATACCAGCATGTTAAGTAGGAATATAACCTTAATATATTTATATTAAAGACAACCTTGGTGGACACAAATAATGTCATGCTGAGGAAATGTACTAGAATCGAGTTTGAGACTTATTTTGTGTACAATAAAAACTTACTTACACAGTAGGTACATATTTACGTCGCGCACCTCGTTACGCGGTTTAAACACCGTTTCAAAGTATTTATCCTCAGAGTATCATTTTCTTATAAGTGTAGGTATTCTAGTTTCATTTATTTTGAAATAAATAAATGATTATTTTCATTTGTTTTATATAAATGTCATTTTGATAAAATATGCTTGAATCAATCGTATAAATATTATTCTTACCTCTCTTGTTTGTTGGCGTTTGTAAATCTCTCCGGTATTAGACATAAAAATTGTTCTATCTTATCCCATACCATAGGTTCTAGTTTAATCTAAAAGTAAATTTAATATCAGTTAAAGTAAAAACTCATTTAAGTTCTCCCTTTATCTGAAATGAAATCGTTAACATTTAAAATTTTATTTATAACTTTAAGTATGAAGGACAGTATTGTGCCGTTCAGTGAAGTGATTGACTTTATAGGACAAAGATTTTTTTAGTGTATTTTTAGATTCCAAAACATTTGTGATTTTTTAGCTTCACATTATATCCCGCACATAGCAGGGTAGGCGGAACCTGGTAACGTAATGTTAAGACACTCCATTCCCATTCCCCACTTTCCGCCGAAATCTGGAGGCATTGCTTGTTGAGTGGTAGAAATCGCGAGGAAATGAGAATATTAAATATTTCATTTACTTTAGTGGGAATCGAACCCCCAATCTGCCCATCCATTAAAAATCGCACGTTTGTGCCCCTGCGCCACGTATTGAAAACACGTAGTTAAATGTGCTTAATGCGTAAACTCTCCTAGTAAGCATATTCTAAAATAATCATGAAAACGTTGCAACCTAGATTTCATTTTATATTATTCATATCTATCATGTATTTTGTGAGGTAAGTATAAATAAGCTGCATTACTAGCTTATTACATTACTAGCGTTGTCGATTTAAAATCATCGTATGATAAAAATAAAGAAATAAAGAACATCAATTTGTTTATTATATGGGTTTCAATGTATGGACCTTAGTTTAATATTTATATTTTTAAAGTTAAAAAAAACGTATACAAGTATTTTTTGAGGCCAGTCTTGGTGCAGGGGCACACGCGTTCGACTGTGTAAGCGCAATAAGTTGTGGGTTCGATTTAAATTCAAAGAAATGAAATATTTCATATTTTCATTTCTTCGCTCTGGTAACCAGGTAAAAACGCGGCGTGGGGTTCCGCCACTCAAGACCCATTGCCTCTAGAATTGGAAGGAAAATGGGAAGAGTCTTAATGTGTACAAATATCTTAATATTAGGTCCCTGCCTTGCCTGCCAATCCTACTATAAGTAGTATTAGAATACAATTTATTTTATTTTTTTTTACTAACATTTTTTACAAAATAAATATGATAAACCTATTGACCTTGGCAGATAAGATTAGAATAACTCTTTGCTACACAAGTTGCTTTTATTTCTACATTAATGTTACAAAATACAAGCAATCGGTTCACATGTAAAAAATAATATAATCAACAACAATAAACTATCACACCAATTGATATACTGCAATGTATAAGGATGTAGCATCAATTTGGACCTATTTTATAAATTACATCTGTTTATTCCCCTTCAAAATGTTCGAGATCAATTTGTGACCTATGTTATCTGAATATGATTATTATAACAATAGTTGTGGTAATTTTAAATAACAACAAAATGTGTTGAACCACTTACTTCATCTCCAAGTTTAACTTTGTGCATTTTAGCCATTTGCTGTGCAACCAGTCGGCATATTTTTGGCTCTATTACAGTTTCTGGGTTCAAGGTCACACCAGGGTAATATTCATATGACAACCCATTTCTAAAGACACCATAAATTCTTGGTGCTAATCCACTTTTGTTGAGTATAGTGATGTTTCTAAAAAATTGATATTTTTATTATTTTGTTTTAATACAGAATGTGTCTTACGAATATACGAATCGAAAATGAATCTTTTGAAATTTAAATATCTTTCCAAATTATACAATAATTAGTATCTTACAGTATGACTGACATACAAAGCAGCCATAACTATGCGAAAACTGAAATCATCTAATTAAATTTGTGCTAGAAGAATGTAACAAAAAAAGGTAACGATTTTAATATAAAGTTCAGTTATTCAATAATTTATAGGCATAAGTAATAATTGTATTTTTATTGTTTTTATATAGCATGCCAACAACTTTTCAATATATTGATTATGTTAAGATCTTACAAATGTGTGTTGCGATCTTATTTTAAAACTAATTATTGACTTATCTCAAGGATGCTCTCCGTGAGGCATTATAATACTAAAGTATATAATATTTTGTTGCTATAGCTACAGCTATTTTAGTTTTTTTATCATAATCTTTATTTTGTGGAGTATATATAAAATTGATTGTTTCTTTGTTGTATGAGTAATTAATGATCTAGCACAGTTTTGTGTTTCGAGTTTAAATAATGAGATTTTTCTTGGTTAACAATTCTCTTTTCCCCTTCTTTTAATGAAATTAAAATTAATTAAAAAATATAAATTGATTTTAAATCATAATGTAGCTCCACATAAGTTTAAATTCCACTAAATTATAATTCTACAGTAAAAAATTAAATTCCACTTCTTACCTTACTTCAGCATTTCTATCTATCAGCAAATCAGTTTTGTTTCCATATATCCTAACAAGTACAATATTATCAGTATTATCTTGTTCAGTATTTAATTGGCAGGCAACAAGTTTATTTGTAATACCATCAGTAAATAACTGTAACGATAGCAAAATTATTATTTACATGTCAATTTCAAATGTTGATTTGAAAAATATTTAAAACAACCTTAAATTTTATGTTATTTTCAGGCCAATTTGGTTTGATAACTGATAAAATTTTGTATATTCCCGCAAAAATATTGTTTTCTTCGACCTCAATAGGAATAAACTGGTGACCAGCGGCATCACAAGTTCGGGACATTTTATTTTTAAATTTCTTATATATTTACAAGAAATGTCCGATCAACGCGGAAAGCTTCGAAACTAAACAACATTACGGTTGCCGACACTATATATACGAAGCGGGGCACTAACAAGTCACCGACGGCATAGCTTCAGCTGTAATATCAAATATTCGTGGTAGTACATTTGTTTAATTTAACCATTATCTACATTCACGGAGTAGGTACCTCTACACAATATAAATATAGTATTTTGACAGATGACAGCTCGCATATCTATATTTTTTCGTTTCTGAGGACAAAAGAATATTTAATAAAAAATATGCAATAAATACTAATAATTAACAATGAAATAATTTACTTATAATTTAATTGTTTATTTATTTTTCTCGGAAAAATTTTAAAATTTAAATCTCATTTATATATTTATTATTGATACCGACGTTGTTATACGGCAGCGAAACGTGGGTATTACAGAAGAAGAATGAAAGAAAGATGAATGCCATAAAGATGCGATCTCGTCGTAGGATATGCGGAGTCAGTTTAGCTGATCGAATCCGAAATGCAGAGATACACAGAATGGCAGGTACTAGCGAGGATGTCACGGTGAGAATGAAGAAGAACGTACTCAGCTGGTTCGGGCACGTCAAACGAATGAGTGATGAAAGAAAAATAAATCAGCTTCATGCTGTAGTGTTAAGACACTCTTTTCCTTTCTTTTAGCCAAATTCTTCGTGTTGAGGGGCAGAAGTCAACGCCGCGCTTCGTCTCGACACCAGAGCGAAGAAATGTAAATATAAACGTAAATAATTATTTCACTGCCTCGAGTGGGGATCGAACCCACAAGCGTCGCGTTACAGTCACACCCTTGTTCCGTTGCGCCACGACGACCTCGATACAATGCGACGGCAATATGGTATTGACAATAATATTGTGTATGTGTAGCTAGCCATTGAGATATAACCCACAAAATTTTCAAAAATCCAAATCTGTCCAGTCATTTACGAAAATTATATTGATAAGCGAATGTACAGATGTTTTTGCCAAAAAGATCAAAAAGTACCATTCGTGATTAAATTTTTCTCAGAGTAATTATTGAGCACCTAGTGCACAGAATACTTTAATATAAGACACTGGTTTATTTTAGTCTGTGCTCCTGCTCTGCAGTCTACATTTTTTGTAAGTACCTATACTACCTATAACTTAACATCAATCGAGCTTGTTACTTTTCGAAATTACGTAATTTATATATCGAAATTTCTTAGTATATTTAATTTGATTTTAGAAAATGGGAAAACATTTTGGAGAATTGGCTAAAATCAGGGGTTTGATAACTTACAAGTTATCGCCTCATGAGCAACGTGCTTATGCAGGAGCTATCGCTAATGGTATTCCAAATATATTTCGCAGATTCCGTGAAAGTGTATTTAGAGTGGCACCGCGTAAGTTTCAAGATCTTTTAAAGTAGAAATAGACAATTTTTAATTAAAAGGTTAAATAATTAAGCTAATGATACAATTTGTTATATTAAAAATACCAGGGTTACTGTTGATATTGCACATTTCATTTTATTACCATACATATAAAAATAAGATAATAAGATATAATATATTTAATTCATATAAATATGAACTTTAAGATTTTTTTTTTGATTGCGGCGTTCTGAAAATTGAAGTATATTTTTTAAAACTTAAAACTCATTTTGTGAATTATATGTCAATAGGTCATTAAATGTCAAATATATTAAAAACATTTCTTTTAATTATGTACATAGCAGCAGAGGCACCGCTATTGCAATATTTTTATATCTTAATATAGTATTGTATGTGTAAACATAAAAGTTATGGCAGCAAGTAAAACCATTTGATAAGTAAAAAAATGTTTTTTAAATATTTCTTTTATATTTTGCAGCTTTTATTATTGGATACCTTGTATATGAAGGTGTAGAAAGGGAACACCACAGACTTGGGCGCAAGAATCCAGCAGATTTTGAAAATGATCAATAATTGAGAATTATGAAGTAGTTGTATAGTATTTAATTTAATAAATATTTTATTTATCTCATAAAACATGTTTTTGTGTTATGTTTGTAATTTAATTCTGTTGTAATTTAGTACTTATATTAGTATAATTTGTAAGTTAGGTAGGCAGAGAGAACCTAGTGTTAAGATATTCATTTCCCAATTTTTTTGACATTGCATTTTGCGTGGTGAAATCAAATGCTGTGATTTATTTTGTTACCAAATTAAAGAGAAGAAGAAAAATAATTGAATTCCCCCAAGTTAAAATATAAAATATAACGTAAAGGTAGTTCTCTGTATACTTCTCACTTCTCTCTCTAACTTCTCTTATCAAATTCATTGTATATAATCATAAATTCTTACCTAGAGCAAAGGAATGCAAGTGAAAATTGGAGAAGGCTAAGGTTACACTATATAAAAATAGTAAATACTAATTCAGATAATATAAATATCTTTCAAATGACACAACCCAATTTGGGCCTATGGAATTGAATTCAGATCTGCTGGCAACTCTATTTCAGAGATACTACAGAAAATTTGAAATAACACTAAGAATCTTCTCCAGCGGTAAAAAAATTCTGAAATAAACTAGTGCCTTGACATTTCAAATATAAGAGAGAAGCTACCACTATAAGTACTATACTACACAACCACCATGCCATGGTACAATGTACCATGAAAGACTTTACAAGTATAGCAAGATATTAAGCTAAGAATTTATTTATATATGATGGCCTCAATTGGTGTCATTATTTATAAAGTATGTTAATATTGTTTAGAATTCATACAATAACGACTGGCTCTAGCAACAAGTCAATGTAAGGTAGTGAATGAAAGCGCAAAAGGTTATGGGTTCGTTTCCCATTCGACGAAATGAAATAATTTCATTTTTGCTTTTGTCACCGAAAAGTGAAAAGCACAGTATCCTAAGCTTAACACCCTCCCTGAAAAAAAATTTTTTATTAAAAATTGATTGTCCGGTCATCTTACGGACAATGATTTTACGTGATAACGTCATAAGACAAAATAGATGAAAAACTTCATACTTTAAAGTTTAATTATTTAAATTGATTTATTATCACTATTTTCTATAATACTACCGACCCATTCACGGCTTCGCCCGCTTACACTACTGAATTATTTATTAATACACTGTATTATGTTTCATATTTTAAAAAGGCAGTTCTCCAGTTTACTCATTAATAGTAAATTAAGAAGATGAATATTATATTAAATATTATATAGATGTCAATAATAAGCATCTAGGTTGAACATGTTTAATGATTAAGTGTTCACAAAAATATATTTTAAGAAAAAACCTTCAAAACATTTAATATTTTACGTGTTGTTTTCTATACGAAAGCTTTCTTAGCAATTTTCTTTCATAGCTTAACGCTATATCCCGCACACAGGGTAGGGAGAGGGAACCTAGCCATAGTTAGTATGTAGTTTTTATAGGTCTACACACTGCAAAGGAATATTACGTCACACTGATTTTATGCTGATAATACAGCATCAGTTTAGTTCAGATGCTTATCATTATTCTCAACAATTTTTCATTGTCAGTACAAGATCAATCAACACATTTTTAGCAAATTCCATTTTTTTAAATAAACAGGGTAGTTTCAATCGTTATAATGCCCAAGTTTACTTCTCACAGTAAAATTTCAGCCTTACATGCTGGTTCTAAACAAAACAAGACGAGTATTTAAATAACAATTTGTTATGTAAATAACAATTTTAGGAGAACTACAGTGGGTAAAAAAAGTATTTGCACACCTAATTTTTTTGAAGTTACACCTAGAGAAACACAGAATGATTTCAGTTAATTATTGTATTTAATAGCTTAATCTATATATATTTAGAATTGATTATTAAAAATTCTTAGAAAACAGAAATAAAAAAATTAGATGGTAAAAACACCTTTTTTAAAGTCAAATAAGTATTTGCACACCAACCATTCCCTTGATACAATGTTATTCCCGCGACATTTTGTCACTTTAGGTAAAATGTGAACATTGTATGTATACATGTGAACATCGGGAAACGTATTCTAATAACGAGACATTTGTTTAGTGTTCAGAAAAAATCTTGAAGCCAACATGCCGAAAGAATTTGAACTGGCGTTATCGACGCGTGAAGAAATTATTTTACTCCGTAATGAAGGTTGAAGTTATCGCCAAATCGGGTCAAATTTAAAGTTAAATTACTCGACTGTGTAGTAAATTATAAAAAACCGATAAGAAATGGGTAGTGTTGAAAATAAGGAAAGGTCCGTTCTTCCGAAGAAGCTCAGTACGAGAGAAAGGCGACAAATTTTAAAATCGGTACAAAATAAACCATTTACAAGCGCTCAAAGCTTAGCAAATGATATCGCGTCAAGATCAGGTAAGGTTGTCTGTGCCCAAACTGTAAGAAACGTACTGGGTAATGGTGGTCTTCGTAGCAGAACAGCGAGGAAAAATTCTTTCATAAGTGAGGCCAATATAGCAAAAAGACTAACTTTCGCGAAAGAACACTTAAATACCCCTTTAGAATTTTGGTACAATTTTATTTTTTTCTGACGAGAGTAAATTTTATCTTTTTGGAACGGACAGACAAACATTTGTGTGGCGCAAGCCAAATATTGAACTTCAGGCGAAACATATGCATAGTACAGTCAAACATGGCGGTGGTCTTGTGATGGTTTGAGGCTGCATGACGGCAAATGGTGTGGGAAACTTGGCTTTTATCGAAGGAATAATGAAAGCAGTAGAGTATGGTAAAGTGTTGCGCGATATTTTGTCTTGCAGCGCATCGAAATTAGGCGTAAGTGAGACATACTACTTTCCTTAGGACAATGATCCTAAGCATACTGCTATGAAAACCTAAGGAATGGGTGATGTACAATGTCCGTAGAATGCTGAAAACTCCGCCATAAACGCCAGACATCCACCCAATTGAAAATTCATGGCATCTGCTGGATTAAAATTTGAGGAAAATGATTTTTTTAAATAAAAATGATTTGAAGGGTGCTTTGGTGGAGAAATGGGCTCAAATCTCGATTTAAACAACGTCCAAATTATTGGAATCGATGCCAGGGAGATTGCAAGCCATCATTGATGCTAATGGAATGCACACAAAATATTAAGTGTCTTTTCTTTCATTTATTATTGATTTTTTTTACAAAATACGTACAAGCCGGTTGGTGTGCAAATACTTATTTGACTTTAAAATATGTGTTTATACCATCTCATTCTCTAATTTCTATTTTCTGAGAAATTTTATTAACCAATTCGAAATATATATAGATTAAGCTATTAAATACAATAATTAACTAAAAGCATTCTGTTTTTTTTGTAGATGTAACATCAAAAAATTAGGGTGTGCAAATACTTTTTTTACCCACTGTACCTGTACTTCCATGAATTTGAGCAATGGCGATTCACAAGAATTTGAATATGGCTCAACTCAAGCTCAACTGGTTTATTATGAAGTATATTAGTGATGTAATATTATGAAAAATAATATTCAAATATAATTGATATTTATTTGATAAATCAATCAGCCTTTGATTATTGCTTATTATTTTCCTTCTAGAAGGCTGTACGACTTAAAAGTTTTTAAAGTTTTTCATAAAAAGTAATTGTTGTTGTTCTTTATTTATGGCGTTCCGAAACATAAAAAGTAGAAAACCAGCATAAATGACAGTTGACAAGTGACATTTTATGACAACTTTAAATTTTCAATATTTCAATGTCTTAATAGCTCTAAGAGCTACGTCAACAGTTTTTTAACAAAACCGAAACTGGATCTGTTTGCTTCTTATTTGCGTTACTATAATTGTGTAAATACCTTCGTAATGAATATCAAATAACAACTTTTTATTTATATAATAAATAAATAATTGCCAGGTAAACTTTAAAGACAATTATTAGTTAATAATTATGTTAAATACTTTGTGTTAACTTCAGCGAACTTTTGTTATAATTGTTTTATATCTTCATGGCTAGGAGATTTTTTTGAAGTAAGTAGTTAATATGACGTCAACAGATGATATCAATCTACAGGAGAAAGCAAAATCAACTGAAGAAATTCATAACGAAGTCGAAACAGTGACTGCTGAAAATCCCCTTAATCTCGAAAACATGGATGTAGACGATAAAAAGACCGAAAATTATTCTCCTAATAGAAGACATAACTTTGGTTTGTTTTTTTTGGTTCTCACTAATAATAAATTTTGTTATACAAAAATATGATGTAAAATCTATAGCAGATAAATTATGAAAATTAGTTTCTTTTTCTTTTAAAATTTTGTATATACAATTAACTTGAGCAAACTGATAAGAGACAAATTTATTACTTATAAAAGATTTTGCTAATTAGATAGTTATTAAGATAAGTAGTTTCACTTAGAAGCTAAAACACTTTGATTAATATTTTATCTTAGATTCTTATCTAAAGATTATTTTCCTGGAATAATAAATATAATAACATATTTTTATATGTTTGTGTTAATAATTATAAAAGGGATTTTAATGTATGTTCTATGTTGTAAGATAAAAGCAAATCTTCTAAATGAGTTAGCTATTTTCTTTTTACCAAACAGCTTTTTAATTCACTTTCCAGGTTATATAAAATATGTTAGTTTGGCTATATTAACAATCCAAAATGCTGCGCTTGGTTTAAGTATGAGATATGCAAGGACTAGAGAAGTTGAAATGTTCTCTTCAACTGCAGGTAAACCTTTTAAGGGACAGCTTATTTTACTTTATGCTTCACTTCTACACATTTTATGAAAAATTGCGTATGGGGTGCTGGTACTTAACATCCCTCGTGCTTGTGTTACCACAGCAAGATAATAAAAAAAAAATTTCTCAGAGTGATACTCAGACCCAGATGTGTGTTTACAATCGGACTGCTGTATCTACCCTAATCATTTTAATTTGAAGAAAAATATAAATAACTTAAAAATTTCAGCGGTTCTTATGGCAGAGGTCTTGAAGCTGGCAATTTGCATAGTTTTAGTAATGCAGGAATCTGGCAGTATACAAAAAGGGGCTATAACAATGTATTCTACAGTTATTTTAAATATTAAGGATACTCTGCGTGTTTGTGTTCCATCATTTTTATATGTTATACAAAACAATTTACTTTATGTATCAGCATCAAATTTAGATGCTGCCACTTATCAGGTATATATATCTACATATAAAAATTGTAATGTATCATAGCAATATAATTTTTAAAAATATGAAATTTCATCTCTAGGTCACATATCAGTTAAAGTTATTAACAACAGCATTTTTTGCTGTATTAGTTTTAAAAAGAAAATTAAAAAAATGGCAATGGGGAGCTTTGGGATTGTTAGTGGCTGGAATTGCACTTGTACAACTTTCTTCGACGGATAAAGGAAAATCATCACCAAACTTAGCTAAGCAATCAAAGATTCTTGGTTTTGGCGCTGCCTTGGCCGCATGTTTTATATCTGGTTTTGCTGGTATTTACTTTGAAAAAGTACTGAAAGAATCAGATATATCTGTAAGTGTTATAATTTTTTATTTATTTTAGCTTCACACTGTATCCAGCAGGGTAGACAAAAGAAACCTAATATAAAGACACTCTATTCCTCATTTTTCGAGACATGACATGTTGAGTGCGAGAATTGAATGCCACTCTGTCTCATTATGTTAAGATAGCAAGAAAAGAAAATAATTCACTCTCCCAAGTGAAATAAACACAACCATGGTGTGTACAGTCAGATGCTGTGCTCTTGCACCATGACTTTTCTTCATATTCATTCATTATTATTTTATTGTATATATTATAAATGTTTCATCTTGCAGGTCTGGATGAGAAATGTTCAGCTGAGCTTATCATCTCTACCCTTTGGTTTAATAACGCATGTTATAAATAGTGGCACTTTGACCGACATATTAAAGGGATTTGATGGGTTTGTTTGGTATTTAGTGGTGTTACAGGCAGCTGGGGGACTAATAGTTGCAGTTGTTGTTAAATATGCTGATAATATTTTAAAGGGATTTGCAACATCTGTGGCCATTGTTATATCTTGTATAGCTTCCATTTATATATTTGACTTTGTTTTGACCGTACAATTTGCTGTAGGTGCCTTATTTGTTATAGGATCTATATTTTTATATGGTTATGTTCCAAAAAAGAGAACTGAAACAAGGATGTCTGTTTGATTCATCTACATTAACAAATATATTATTATACAGATAAGACTATATTAGTGTATAAATATTTTAATTACATATGTAGCCATCACAAATACTATTATTTTTTGTGTAGTCTATGTTTAATTTATATTATGTCAATTTATATTATGTGTTTTAAGAATCAAGAAGGTCCACTACTTAGAAAGAATTTATTTAAAAGATTCTGGCATTGCTACTATATATGTATTGAAAACTAAACAGTGACATTTAAAAACCTTTATTTATACAGCCGTTTTTGAACAGCGTCAGATTAGAAGTATCGATTATTGTGAGTAATTCTGTCTAAGCAAATCTTTTTGATTTTACAATTAAATTTTGAAGCTGTTGTAGTGCAGCGTCACAAAGTATCAGAGATGGGTGTAGATGCCATACTCACTCCGGGGAATTATATTTTTTCATTTTCTTACTGTAGTAACAAAAAAATTACTCTCTCTTGTCTCGAAAAATAGCCAGTGTATCGGGAATTTACAGCCTTAACACTAGGTTCCCTTAGCTAATTGTAGAATACAGCATGAAGCTATCAATATCTTTAGTCAACATTTTATTACTTATTATAATGATTACTTGTCACAGCTTGCAGGTTATGTATGCCATCAAGAGTTAAATTAAGGTCTTCCTATTTATTATTTGATTATTAACCAATTGAATGTAACACAAAAAATTTGCAGTATTTATAAGTGGCAGTTATTTTAAATTTTAAAAATGAAAATATTTATAATTAGCCACTTGCCATTATGTACTTATATTAGATTAAGTTAAATAATACTCTACATGTATATTTATAAAATGATCTTAAAATAATTTTATACCTCATGAGACTTTTGAATTATATAGCAAATAAAATTATGAATTATATTTTATAATTATTAAATTTTATAATTTTAGCTATTATTTTTATTTTGAAACTGCATCCAAATATGTTAAGTAAATTTAAAAAAAATATATAATTAGCTATTAGTTTTTAACTCAAGACTGTGAACTTTTGCACATTATTCACATGGGAAGAATATAGTCAAAAAAGTATTCTAATATAATATAAATCTAAATCTGCACAGCCATCTGCAATTATCTTCAGAGCAGAGTTGATTGACCCTTTGTACACTGCATTTTATGACATTGTATTGATTGTAGGTCCAAATCTTACTAAAAATTTCAATAGCTATTAATAAAAATACAAAAGCAAAAATAGTGTCATAGATTCAACAATTATAATCTTATGAAAAGGGGAAGAATAATAAGATCTTCATATGAGTAACATCTATTTGTATCTAATTTTACAATTTTTTGTATCAAATTTAATATGAATTAATAATTTTTCGTTTTCTCATTTGTTCCATCCATTTAACCAACTGTTCTTGTGGTGTTAATGGGTTTATTTTATAATAATCTTTTGGTGGTTTTCCTTCTTCTAAACGTACAAAATAATGGCTGTATTGATATCTTACTTTTCCCAATCTAGCTCTAGCATGTCTTCGTATGCCTTTTATTACCATACCTTTGCCCGAAAATGATTCAGCTGTAATTTTTGATAGTAATATTTTTAATATTTGATTACTAAAATAACAAATATAAAAGCTTTGTCACATAAAAAACATCAAGAGAGGTAAAACTGAATAGAAATTTTATATATTATATATTTTTATATTTTATAACCGAAAAAAATTTTTATTAATGAACTAGCGCTAATCACACACCAAATAAACTAGGGGTGTGGGGGGAATTGGGTGTTAAAGAATAAATAAGCTTGTTTACATTTTCTTTCATTACTGAAATAACAATACTGAAGTTTTATTAACTCTTCCATGAAAGACCCTTTAGGAACCAGTGATTGACACCAACAATTGGAAAGTAATTTGCTGTGTTAAGGATCAAAACTATTCTTCTTGGAACAAGTTCAAGTAAAAAAAAATTAATCAAGCTATTTTTCTTTAAGTTTTACAGACAAAGATGTTTAAAATTTAATTATAATAATTATTAGGATTGCTTACCTATCCAAAGGTTAGTTTTAAATTCTACATTATGTCGAGTAACAGCTAATTGTTGAGCTTCAAGTATAGTTTCTTTAACAAATGTTGCACCTTTTTTGTTGACAAAACTGAGTTGTTTAACTGCTTCATCTACTGTCATGCCTCTGACAAGACAAGCAATGTACCATAATTTGTCAGGACTATACTTAACATTTGTTTTCTGATGACATACAAACTAAAACATGAAGTTTTTGAATTAGTGGTAGTTAATAAGGTTTTACATACTGTATTAATTTATTATTCTTACGGCTAGTCTCGGCTCTTCACCAATTTCTTGAGGAGGATATATTTTTTTGTTGTTACTAATAAATGTTTTTGGTAATGTTGATTTCGCCCATGCTAATTGTGGTCCGGTCGTGTGCAAGTTATTGGTTATGAGAGTGTTTTGCAACTTGCATTGAAATAGTTTCCTGATTGTATTCATATCTAATTAGCGAGTTAGATGCATAAATATAATAATAGTGGTTACTGATGAATACAAAATTTTATTGCATAAAATATCCCTCGTTTGAAAAGTATATTAAGTAAAAATACTATTGTGATCTACTTTTCGAATCAAATTGTCATTGTCAATTCAATTCAATTGACAATATATGTCAAAATATATAAGTGTTGACAATTGACTCAATTGGCAATACTTACATATTTTGTCTTGACTGTCTTACCATCTTTCTTTATGGAAAGGCTAAAGTATTGTGTAGTTCAGCCTTGTCTTCGCATGTACTTTTGAGTAGGGCGTCAGAAACGGCTTTCATTCTACTTTTTAGTATCTTGGTACATACTACATATAATTATACTATGAGAATCTCTTATATGTTTAGCAAAATTGTAAAAATATTTTGAGATTTTTTTGTTTTATTTCGTCCTCGATAAATATTAATTATAGCATATAAGACGAAAATACAAGATCAGGACAACGTGTGCTCAGTAGTTTTGCTTTGCTCAATAGCATGATATTTCATCTCTAGGGCCCGTATGTATGAATTGCACCTAAATCTAATGTCGATCTTAAGATATCGTTTTTATATTCTTTATTGCACAAAATGAAACATACAGAAATATAAAAGCTAGTTGACAAGGGTAGGGTTAAGTACCTCTAAATTCATGAGGTCTAATTTATGAGGTCAGTCGTGGCGCAGGGGCACAAAGTGTGACTGTAAATCCGACTGGTCGTGAGTTGGATCCCCACTCGAGGAGATGTAATATTTATCCAAATTTATATTTCCATTTCTTCGCTCTATTCTCAAGGCAAAGCGCGGCGATGAGTTCTGCCACTCAACACGCAATGCCTCTAGAATTCGGCAGAAAGTGGGGAACGGAGTGTTACACGAGGTTGCCTCTGCCTACCATGCTGTGTGCAGGAGACAGTATGAAGCTGATTTATTTTTCATTTATTCATAGATGTATAACTTATGAATGAAAACTGCATTTCAAGATACTTAGGTCTCAGACTTGTGGTTTATAAATACGGGCCTAGGATTCTTAAATACTTGATAATTGATATTTCTGTAACCTTTTTCTTTTCACGTAAACTTATTAAAAAGTTGTGTATATAGATAATAGATTAATCTTGAGTCTTTTTTAAATTATTTTTTTAGTTTTTTGGACTAGTACTTATGTATGTAGTATTCATCAAATTTTTAATACTTATATACATACATACTATAGAGGAGTTGGTGCCAAGTTATGTATATTTTTTTAGCTTTTGTTCGGTGTATTTTTTTCTTAGTAATTAGAATATAAACTAAAAACGCCGGCTGTACCAATATCTTACAATTTTATAAGAAACAGAAATTCGAATTCTTCAATATAATTTGAATAAAACAAAATATCAACCTTGTTAAATATTTTAATACGTCTTAATTATACATCCTTCAATTAAAGTAGTGCTTTAATTTCTTTAGAAGTTTAGTTCATTTTAAGTTTTTTTTACCTGAGGTCATCTGCAATATGCAGTGTAGTATAAAAGATGTATCGGTACTTGCAGTAGGGATCAGATTTTAAGACAAATATTATGATTCAAGTGAAGAGTCCGTAATTTATCCGAGTTCAGTGGTGGAGCAGGGGCACAATGTGACGGTAAACGCGACGTGGTGGCTGTTCCATGACCACCTTACAAATTTTCCAAAAAAAATATAGATAATATGAATATATTTTTGTTCTGGTGGAAGTGCGGTGTTCAGTACCGCCACTCAATACGCAGTTCCTGCAGAATTCGGCGGAATATATGCAATGGAGTGTCTGAAAGTATCCTGCTGTGCATGAAATTAAAAAAAAGTTAAGAATGAAGAAGAATGACTTGGGGCAAATAAATAAAGATATAAGACAAAAAACATTAGCAAACATATAAAATGTATTTTTTAATGTATCACATCACATCATAAATGTCAAGTCCATAAACATTAAACAGCAAATTAAGCATATTTTTGTTACAAATTAATAATTCTTACCCTCATGACATTGGAATGGATTTATGGTTCCATTTATACGGATTTCAAACCACATCCATCACATGTAATAGTGTTAGTTGTCTAGTTATGTGCCATGATAATACACATTATCTATATATGTAATATAGATGTGTATTATCATGTAAATGTACGGTAAAAATATTTTGTCTGTACATTTAATATTTTTGACTGAAATGAATAGAGGGACACTTAAAAAGAATAAAAGCAAAAATTTTTTTTTAATTCCTTGTCTGTTTGTCTGTATGTATGATCACGCTAATCTTCGAAAGTACTGAACCTTACTTCAAACTTTCTGTACTGAACCTTACTTTAACAAGTTTGTTTCATCAAAATCGGTTCATTAAAAAAAAGTTATCAGCATTCAAATGAAGTCAAGGCATGAGTTTGCCTGCAAATATAAAGCAATTGGTATGTATACTTATAAAAAATCTGTATTGGATTAATCAATTCAATTTTGGTATTTTTTGTAATATGCAATCATTACCATTAGTTTACAAAGAATATTGTAAATCCTTATCCAAATCAATAACAATACATTTAAGGCTGAATGAGTAAATTAATTTAGTCATTTACATCAACACTGTCAGTCAATTTTTTTTCTTTAAATGAATAATCATGTAGTTAAAGTGGGAGAAGTCGCTGGCGGGCCGCTAGGTGGAAATATAAGTTTTCATTTAAACTTTAGCAATACATAAATTATCAGTCCGTCAAACTAATCATTTTCTTTTACATCAATATTTTTGTCAAGCAACTCTTAGAATAAATAATATTAATAGTAGAAAAGAGTATTATGTATTAATACATAATTTCTATTTTCTCTGCAAAGCGCAAAAGATGTCTTGAAAGAAAATAATACATATTATATAAAATAATTAAATTTCATACACATACAGTCAACATCAAGTTTTAAAAATTAGGGTAATGTAAACAAAAATGTAAATATCTGCACAATAGAGAACTAAATTTAAACTTATGTGTTAAATTAATAAAACATAATGCTGTTTAAAATTGATCTATGACACTTGGATTCAAAGTCATGTAACAATTCATCAATATCATTGTCTAAGTCTTCACTTTGTGCCATTTTCGTGACCATGTCACTTATTAAGAATGCTCCAATAGTGGCTTCTTCATGATTATCTTGAATATCGATATTGATAACATGTACGGGTTGATTATATATTGATCTTCTAGAACCAAACCATTCAATTACTTGATCATAGACCCTTTCTTCACAAGTTATAATAACATCAAAGCGCTCAGTGGTTACTTGAAATTTTTCAGGTGATGGTTTTATTCTTCGATTTCTATCTAGCATGTGGAGTAGTCCATTTTGAGTGTAATAAGCTTTATCTTTCTCTAATAAATCATTATAAATATCATCGTAAGGAACTCCAAATTCATAACAATTTGGACGATCAGCTGATGCTCCTGGCAACTTAACCTTTTCACCTGTTCCATATGATTTAACTTTAAATCCTTTTTTTGCAAGGAAAGCATGGGCTTCCATGCTTCTATTCATATTTGACGAGCAAACTACAGCTATATATAAATCGTCCATTGTGATTTGGAATATTTATTTTACTTTTGAATTGGTGACGTCGCCAGTTATTTAATCATTATGTTGGAATTAACACAATCTATAAAATATATTTTATAAATAATTCAATATTGATTGATCCTTTCAATTGTTTTAATACATATAGTCAAAATTTATCTATAATAGAAAAGTAATAAATATTAAATTGAAAATTCAACTCGTGAAACTAGTAAATATATATAGATAAGATAGATAAAATATTTGAGTTTCGGAGTTGCCAACACCAGTCACCAACAACATAACATGCGGTACGGTACCGAAATATACGGTACGGTATATAATTAAAAAATTGAGGATGTGGATTAAGGTATTATGAGAAAATGAGACGACGTATAGTACTCTAAGACTCTAACCCTAGAAAAATTGCAAGCACAAGCACACGCAACCATCCATCGGGGAAATATCATTATCTACTTAGTAATCATTACTTTATTTACTATTACCGAATATTAAAAAATAAAAAATGCCGTGGAAAATTCATGTTTTTATCTGAATTAGGCTAATTGCATAAGAAAATAATCTATAAAAGTATAATATGTTATTGGAAATTAAGTATTGTCCAATGGCAACTTGGGATTTTTTAGTATGCTTCTTAAATATTAACTTTAGTAATATTGTATAAGAATTTTACATTATTATGATATATAAGGCTTAAAATAATATGTATGGTACAGTACGGTATCGATTTTTATTGGTATTAAAATTATAAACGGCATTTCGTTACACTCTGAGGGAATATTTAAAAAAATACGGTAAGTCACCTGTCATCCATCACAGTTGACAGCTAGTATGTGTTCATGAGTAAATGTGTTCTGTTCTGTGTATATGTTCCTAGGTTGACAGTTTCGAAAATACATAACCTTAGATATCTTTTTCATATTATTTCCATAGTTTTTATTTTTTCTGATAAAAGCATGTTGCGTAGCTTCAGAAGATATCTCATTCAAAAAAAATGTTCATATTTATATATACAAAGACAAACATTTTTAACGAACGAGTATAAATGCACCGAAGATTGGAATACGCAAATATCTTCATCTATTTTAAAAAGAGTAAATCTTAATGATTTTTATAATGTTCTTGACCAAAACTATTCGTCAAAGGGGGTGATAAGCGCTATCGATGTAGACATGTTTGCTAATGCAGTAAATGAAGCTGGATATCTTGAAGAACTTAAAGATTTATTACATAAATTAAGACTTTCTGCCGAAACGGGAAATACATTAGAATCTACTCATTATGCTACTATAAGAAATTTCATTGAACATGGTAACATACAAGACTTAGTACAAATTTTAAAAGATCCAGTTAATTTTGGTATTTTTTTAGATTACTATTCTGCTAATATATTGTTAAATAAACTTCTTGTCGCTCAAAACTTTGAACTAGCGGCAAATGTTGCTTCTGTTTATATGTGGCAAGAAGACTTCTCTAATGAGATCACTAACACAATGTCACAATATGCATGTTATAAATATTTATCAGAATATAAAGAAAAAGAAGAGCATCCAACTCCTGAAACCATTAAAAAGGATAAAGTGGAAGAAATAAAAATTAGGGTTAAATTTTTAAGGAACCCCTATTTTGATGATCATTTTGATATAACAGATTTAAGAATATTATCAGGAAAAACACTTGCATGGATATCAAGAAAATCCAATGACAATGTTAGTAACAACTTGCAAATAATTGGTTGGTTCTTTTATCAAAAACATAATAAGCTACTTTTGCTATGTGAAGAATTATTAAATATAAAATCATTCAAATTGTACCCTGAGGTATTGGAACTTATAATACGAGAATCTAAAAATTCAAATGAAGAGGCAAAAAATGTGTTAGATCAATGTATAGATAAATTAAAGAAAGCACCTTTATCTGAAATAAATTTAGAAGACTCTGTTAAGAATTCTATAGAAAATGCTATAAATAAAACACAAAATAAGGATATATCTGTTCAAAAACAAGTAAGTTTTTTAATAAGTATTTCATGAAGTAACAATAGTTTAGTATAAATAACAATTAATAAAGGAGGAGGTGCAGTGTCACTAGCATGTGACTATAAATATGATGGTTGTGGGTTTGATTCTCACTCATCAGGGTGAGAATTGGGGAATGAATTATTTAGTATTTTCATTTATCTGCTCTTATAATAAAGCAAAATGAGTAAGTTTTGCCACCTAATAAATAATCCTTTGGCTGAAAAAAGAGAAATGGAGTTTCTTAACAGTAGGTGCCCTTTGCCTACTTGGTACTTTACTTTTTTTAGCTTTTCACTGTATGTGGGATAGATAGTTATAGAAGTTAAAATAAAATTAGATAAAAGTGGCACAGAATCTTACAGTACAGTAACAGGAGAAAGTTTGGCCAAAACATATTATTAAGTTTGGTTACTCATCATGCACCATCTCCAAAATTGGGTTGGATTGGTGCATGGCTATAAAAATGAGAAGAGTTTCTCTAGTTCTTTCGCTGTGTCGTCCCATTATTGTCGTTTTAATTTCTCTAGGTTCCATTTGCATATATGTGGGATACAAGTGCAAGTGTAAAACTAAGAAAAATTTCACAAACAACTATAATAATAATAAAATTTATATTTTCAGTTGTTTAAGAACTTTGAGATAGTTAGAGAACAAAAGTTAAAAGAGCAATCTGAACGTCTGGATAGAGCCAAGCGTATATTAAGTATTGAAGAGAAACAAAAGCAGCTACAAACTGAGGAACAAAAGTTGTGGTTCTTTGACAATGAAGAGACCATTGATTTGCAAATAGAGGAAAAAGAACAACTTATCGATACATCTATTACTAAGGAGGTAGCGCAACAAAAGAGTGATGAAAATTATATACCACCTGAAATATTACCTAAGCGTAAATGATAGAATACTGCAGTAGTTAAGTTTATCTTAATATAATATGTAATTTATTTACTTTTAGTGTATGTAATATATATCATAAGAAAACAATTATGTAGTTTCACTTAATTTATTAATTTAAATTTAGATAAAAAAATGTTATTATGTAAAAATAAAGGTTAAATAATGAATAAATCAAAGACATAAAGGTTTGCTTTGCATTTTAATCATATTAATAATTTGTATTTTCATCATCATTAAAGTCTTGTTTTTCACTGCTGGATATAGGTCTCCAACAATACACCACTGATATCGATCTATCTAATATTGGTTGTAGTTCCATTAGAAACAAATATTTCTAAAAATCTATTTTAAAGTTGATAAGTACTTTGAACTATAGGTTTGGATTAATTTGCATGCAGTAAATGTGAGAGGTATAATAGCAAAATCTAACTTTCAAAAAATATATTTGGACAGTTATAGTAAAACTCAGCCTGTAAATATCAATTTCCAACCTACAACTTCTGAAGAAAAGAATTTAGTCAATAAAACTGATTAGTACAAATGAGAAAAATACAAAAGTCTAAAGGTAGCATAGGTAATCAATTTAAATTTAATAGATATATTATGTTACATATATATACAGATAAAAAATATTTTTATATAATTATTTTGCATTAAAAAATGTATGAGACATTAGCTAGATGTTGAGGCAAGGAGTGTTTATTACTTTATTATTACATTTTTTAACATCATGTTTTAATATTAGAATGTAATTTGATTTAATTGTCCTTTTGCAATTTTGTTAGATCAACTTGTATTTTCTTTAGTACATCTTCAGTTCTTTTAGATTTTTCTGCTTTAATACTTTCTTCTAAGTCAATAATGTCCCTTGATAATATACCTGTCTCATTAACAAGTGACACAATAGTATTGCACTCTGAATGTAGTAAAGCTAGTAATTTGTATGCTTTCTTTGCTTGATCATCTCTCTTGGCATCCTAAAAAAGTGTATATTTTCTTTAAAAATATGAAATAATTTTATTTCAAATGACAGTATTTGTGACAGTTGTGGATTTAATTTCTGGAATGATTTTTTTTGCATTTCCTTGCTTTGATAATAAAACAATGTCGTTGAGTTACGCCTCCCAATATGTAAGATTTCAAAAATTTCCATTTCGTAACTACAGAAAAAGGACTTACTTTAAACAAGGTTTCATCAGCAATAGAAAAGCATCTCTCGAGCTGACCTTCTAATGTGTTAATTTCTTTTTGCAGCTGTCTAGTATCTTGTAATATTTTTTTTATTTCTGCATTTTGCTTTTCTACATTACCTATTATTTCCAATATCCGTTTTGTATAGATATGTCTGAAACAATATTATATTTTTAATCAACATAGGTATATGCAAGAGGTTTATTATGTTAATTGAGGCCGTAGAGGCGCAGTGGCACAGAATCTGACTGTAAACACTACTGAAGTTGGTTTGATTCGGACTTGATAAATTATATTCCATATCTATCTCGTTTTAGTGACAATCCAAAGCAGCAATGAATATACAGGGTGGAATTGTGAGCACCACTTCAAATGAAACCACAGTTTTAACTACTCTATAAAAGCCTAATATAATTCATAAAAAAAATAATTAGTAAAAATGAAAAAGTTACTTTTTCAAACAAAATAAATAATAAAATTATCGTTTTAAAATAAAACGCCATTTGTAAAGTATAACATAAACACGCACATACTTACCTGTTAAAGCGGCAACGTCGCATACATATGTGTGCGTCACACGAAATATAGGTATGGATAAAAAACGTGAAATGAAAAAAAAATTCTACATCCAAACTGTTGAGGTACCTTGATTAGTTTTTTCTGGGTTTGAAATATTTTACCCCATATGCAGTTTCAGTAAAAGGAGCGCTGCCTCTTCCACTCTGTATATTAATAGATTACCTTTTGTTCCCGCCTCTTAATTTTTCATATTTAGCTTTGAGAATATTCCTTAATTCTTCTTTTCTCTCACACTCTTCTTTAATAGATTTAGCAGTTTCTTTTAAATTTATTAAAGTGCTCTTGCACCTGTTTCTTTCACTCTAAAAAACAAGGACAATTAATATTATAGATGCTGTTGTGACGTAGAGGCACAGCTTTTCACTATAAAGGCCATAGTTGAGGATTAAATTTCCCAATAGCAGAAAAATTTACTTTCAGTTTCTTGCTCTGATGACAAGAGAAACCGCGGTGTGAAAATTATTTGGGAAGTGGGAATAGAATCGAGTCACAGAGTCCTTAATAGTAGTATTTCATTTGTAGGTTTTAGTAAGTAGGTATATGTTAAACTTTGGATATATATTTTATGATTAAAATTTTGGTAACTTATCCATTTTCTAAAATTATAAATATTTACTCTACAACTAAGTTTTTACCTTTTATATGATTATTTGCTTATTTTACGCGGTTATTTTTACGTGTTTATTAAGAAAAAACCCTAACGAGAATATATTATGAACATGTTATGTACAAAAAAAGGAAAGTAAATCACGAACAGCAACTAAAAAGTTATTACAAAAGAAATCACTAGATTACAGGTTGTATATAAGAACTAATAAATAAACTAGTTTACATTTATAATATAAAAGAATCTTTCTTATATCACAATGTAGCAGAAGTATCTTAATACTAGATTTTCTCTACCCAGTTATATGTTCACTTAGTTGTAGACTACTCTTTTTCTCAGTATTAAGTAGTACAATCGCAGACCAAATCAACTTAAAATTGTTTTCTTTAAGTTGATTTACTTCCTTACTTACTTGTGGAAAACTATTCAGAGCTCTTAATTTCTCGATTTCAAGTTTAATGGACAAATTTTTGGAAGTTATATCTTCACTTTTCCTATGTAACATGCTTAAATTTGAATTAACTTTTTCTAAAATATTCTCCGTCACATCTGTTTCTGTTATATCAATGCCAACATTACTTAAAATATTTTCTAAATTATGTAAATCAGCTTCAGATTGTTCACATTTTTTTTGCGCCTGAAAGATTTGAACAAATTAAATAAATTTTAAATCATTACAAAATGTATACTAATATTATAAAGATGAAGTATGTGTTGAATGGATTAATCTCAACAGCTACTGGTTCAAATTGAACAATTCTTAATGTCTATTTATGGGATGGTTATAGGCTTTATTACATCATATTAATGATGTAGCTAACTGCATCTATATTTGGAGCTACCTCATACTTAGAATGTTTCATGATTCAAGAATCATACGCAAATTTTTTTTTTACTTATTTAAATTTAACTGCTAAGGCAAAAGTACAGACTAAAGCTAGTATTTAAAGTAAAATACCTGTACAAATTCTACATCCATTAAATTTTTTTCACTTTCAAGTCTATCTAATTTTTGACGGAGTAAAATAGTAGTTTCTTTTAACTCTTTTAATGTTTTATCACATTCATAAGTGTTTGTATTTATTTCATTGTCATAGTTTTGTAGGTCCACCAATTTTTCAATAGATTTAGATTGCACATTATGTGTATTGCTGTTTCTTATTTGATTTATTTTAATAATTTTATCCTTAATTTCAGAAGTTATATTTATATGTCCTGAATAGTCTGTTTGAAGAAGAAGACATATTAATCTTAACATTAATTAAATAAATTAGTCGATACATGTAAGTTGATTTTTATTATAATTACCAAACATATTTCTTATTGCAGGTGTGCAGCATGGAGGAATCCAAATTGCATTTAAATCTTGAGCTATTTTATTGCTAATATCTTGATAAAATTGCTGTTTTGTATTTGTAGATTTCAGTTTAGTTGTTAGTTTTTTGTCCTCACTTGGAAGTTTTTCAATAAGGAACATAAATAATTGTCTTAATTCAGTTTCATTATGGTATAGAAATGTTTGGTATCCTACATCATTTTGATACCCTAGATCCTGTTGAATATGCCATTTTAAATGTCATGTTCCAGAGGCACAAGCATGTAACTATAAATACAATGGTTTTCAGTTCGACTCCCATTTAAAATCAGCTACATGCTGTATTCCGCACACAGCAGGGTAGGCAGAGGGAACCTAGTGATAAGACACTCTGTTCCCCACTTTCTGCCAAATTCTGGACGCATTGTGTTTTGAGTGGCAGAACTCTACGATGCATTTTGCCTCAACACCAGACCAAGAAAGGGATAGGGATCGAACCCACAACCATCGTGTTACTGTCACCTTTGCCGCTGGCCGCTGCGCCACGGCGGCCCACTTGGAAGACTGAATTACTTAATAATTTCATTTTTTGTTCTGTTACTCAACATGCAATGTATTAAAAAATCACCAGAAAGTAGGGAATAGATGGAGTTGACTACTCACAATATTTTTTGTGGGGTCATTATTTATACAAAAGCTTCACATAAAGTATTGTTAATATTTTATAACAGTTCAAATTCCACTACATTATTTTTTGTTTTCTAAAAAGTACTGTTCTAACAGTACCGTCACTTAACATGTCTTAAAAATTGGACAGGAAATGGAAAATGGAGTATTTTAACATTATAGGTTTCCCCTAGTTCATTACAGGTTCCTTTTGCCTACCCTTCTATGATAATAAAAGTTAAGCTACTTGTTTACCTTACACAAAGATGCTACTTGTGCTGCAACATCTATTCTTTGAGACACTCCTGAGGGTAATTTACTAGGGACTTTGATTTGTGGATTGATGGCATTTATACATCTCGTTGCAGACTCAACTATTACTTCTATTGGCAGATCACTAATAGTTTTAATATTATCACTTATTTCGCTGAAATTATATTTTAACATTTTTTTACATTTACGTTACGTTAATTAAATATGGTTGTTTAGATTTTCATGATTAATCTAAACATTTCTATAAATAGTTAAATTTCTAATAACATTCTTTTACGAATCATTTTTGTCAAGAAGATATTTGTTTACTAAATAAATAAGTTAGAAAAAACAAATCTAGTTAAACTTACATATTTAAATCCTTTAAAAAATGCATTATAATCGAATCTACTTCTTCCATAATTTTTCTTGAATCCTTTTTTAATTATCACAATAAAATATTTAAATATTACAATAATTTCTTAATATTTTGTAGAGATATAATGTTTATCTGTATATAAATACACATATATTTATCATAATAATAATATTTAGTTTATGTTATTGAAACTAAATATAAAGAGTACTAATAACTAATAAGGTATACGTTACGTTAGTATATGTGCCTTGGTTACTATTAACACAAAATTTACCGCAGGCTACGACAAGGAGTAAGGACCATTATTGATCAAGGAATATATACTGTATAGTCTGGCAAATATGTTATTGATAATGGGAAGCACGCGCGGTAAATTGCGCAGTATACTATGTGCAGAGAACGTTCGATCAGTGTTACCCTGTTATGTTGTTTCACCTCACGCTTAGCAAATCACATTTACCTCTACGATAATTAAAATATCTGATCATGTTTATGTTGTAGTAAATTATACAAAACGAAAATTTTATGAGGATATCTAAATATCGCAAAATAATCAGCTGTTCCATACATTGTTGTCGAGAATAAAATCAAGACTAGCCCGAAAAGTATAATAACATTTTTGAGTCAATAAATAATTAATCAATTCTAAGCTTCTGCTTATATAACTAATGGCACATGATATTTACGTATATGTGTATATACTATATACACACTTATGTACAACATAAACATTCAGTGTGCATAATACAAGCTTATAAACTATGCAATATGAATAAAGAAATATCTGGCAATATTTAAACTTCTTAAAGATTATATAAAAGAAAATAATATTGGGTAAATTATTTCAATAAATTTTGAGGTACAAAAAATGAGAGTGCGGTATCCCTTTGCCATAGTTTGCCATTTGCGTCAGTGTGAGCGCTACGTCCTTACAGGAAATTCGCACCCACACATCTTTAAAGGTACAATCGAGCTCACACTATATTGTTCAAACAAGAATATAATTAATTGTAAACAAAAATGCCTTTTACCGTTTTGATTATTTGCTTTATTATTTGTCAATTTTTATTTTTTACTTTCTTGCATGCATTAATTAACGTTTTAAATAAAACGGTAATAAAATTTTGATTTAATTTGGAGATATAATTTATTAACATAATTTATTTGTTAAGACCTCTATTTCCATTATTTAAAAAATTTTTTACTTACCCATAAGTTGATTTTGCATGTTGCCTAACGCCAAAATCTTGTATTTGTTTGCATGTTTTATATATTAAATTTACTTTTTAAATTTTACTTTTTTTATTGAATTTGGATTGAGAAGATTTGTATGTGGCCTCATTATAATAATTTAATTCAGTTTTTTATTTAATTTTTCAATTTACCATATCTTCATTTTGCATGTTGCTTTGGTGTTTTTTACTAATTTTTATAATATTACTAGATAAATATGCTCTACTACGCCATTCCGTATATATGATGCTATCATATGATATTATATTCATATTTCATAGTAATGAACTGATAGCGTTGCACTCGACTGTACCGTAGCCCGGTCACACCCCGCAATGATTCCCCGCGAGCCCTTACGGGGAATCGGTCCGGCGTGAGCGGGTGTCTATGTGCAGACATCAAAATACACTTTCTGCGCAATTTGCCGCGCGTGTTTCCCATTATCAATAACATATTTGCCAGACTATAACTTATAGTTGCTTATTGAATTTTATTTGTTATTTTTGATTGTTATTGATACTTTTTAAAGCAGTGTAGTGTAGATAATACATATACCCTATATTATTATGTTATGACCTTTGGGCCACAGACCACATTTACTCAACACAAGTTATTTCGCTAATGTTACGTAGAATCGTAGATAATACATATAATTATACTAGAGAATTATATATATATAATCAAATTACTGAATTATAGATCAACCCGATCCATATCTTTTTGTTTTAAATTAGCCAACCGAATAGGAAAATTCAAAGGTACTCATTGTCAAGTCAATCAAAACTAAAATTTCAACGTATACGTATGCGCAGAGAACGTTTGATCAGTGTTACCCTGTTATGTTGTTTTACCCCATGCTTAGCAAATCACATTTGCCTATACGATAATTGAAATATCTGATCATATTTATGTTGTAGTAAATTATACAAAACGAAAATTTTATGAGGATATGTAAATATTGAAAAATAATCAGCTGTTCCATACATTGTTGTCGAGAATAAAATCAAGACTAGCTCGAAAAGTATAATTTTTTTTATACTCTATGTCTAGTATATGACAAATGTCATTTGCGCACGTCCATACCATAACTACAATTGATTTCTTAAATAGTCTATTTCGAATAATAACCAAAGCTAAATATTAATAATTAGAATTCAATAAATTAATAATCAGAGACAATGAAAAAAATATTTATTATTAATATTTGCTTAATGTTACAAAATGCGGTATAGTTCAATCTTTTGGTTGTGTTATAGTGAATAAATTTCTCATCCATTTAATATTTCTTCATTATTTTCAGATGTGCCTTGACTATGATGGGTGGTTAAATATAAAGTTGGAGCATTCTATAAATTGTAGAAACGAAAAATATTGTCCACGGGGAAATATCACATTAAAAAGTATAAGAGCAGGAATAGCGATTGTTGATCAAATTAATTTTAGCAGACAAGATTTGAAAGAACTTAAGGTTTTGATATTGTACCACATGAAAATATGCTTGTACTATATTTATGCAGTTTGTTTTAATTCATAATTTCTATTTTCTAGGATATTGCTGATGTAGATGGATTCTACACAATAAGAACATTAGTTACATCTGCTGATAGTAATGAAATTGAAGTTTTCTCGTCAGTCAAAGCACAATTGTTTTTAGATAATGGGTTATCTGATGTCATTAATGCATGGGTGTTACCCAATGGTGAAGTCATTGCAGTAAACTTTCAAGTAGCCAATTTATCATTGAATAATAATGATTTAAATTATGAAAGAAATGATGAATATGCATTAAACACAAAATTCTTTATTCATCATGTTGAACAAGCACCAGTGTAAGTAAATGTTTTCTTTATTAAATATTATACTTAACATGTCTGAGGGCAGTTGTGATGCAGGGGCATACAACTTTTGAGTTTGATCCCTACTCAAAGGAATGAAATATTTATTTAAATTTATATTTTCATTGTCTTCGCTCTGGTGTTGAGGTAAAGTATGGTGTTGAGTTCTGCCACTCAACATGCAATGCCTCCAGAATTAGGAAGAAAGTGGGGAATGGAGTGCCTTAACACTAGGTTCTCTCTGCCTACCCTGCTGTGTGCGGGATACAGTGTGAAGGTGATTTTTTGATTTTTATGCTTAACATGGCATTAATTTATATTTCAAATGTCCTTTTTGTTGTCATATATAGAAACTATAAATATTGTTATTTATAGATTTTTAGTTGATGTGGCAAAAAATATGTTAGAAGAAATTTATATTATTCTTATTTATTCCAGTCCTGACACAGCATCATATATACAGAAATTGGAAAGAGAAAGGGAAGCTAGAGAAAAAGGAGAAATTAAAGATAATCGATCATTCTTAGCTAAATATGTATGTAGAGAATCATATATACATATATATATTTAAATTTTAATATAAATACTTCATAATTAAAATATGATACCTTTTTTTCAGTGGATGTATATTGTGCCAATTGCAATATTTGTTATGATATCTGGTGCAACAAACCCTGAACCTACAGGTCAAGCATCTCGGTAAACAAGGGGAAAATTAATTTATAGTAAAATTTTGTTATTTATTATGTTCATATCAATAAAAATAATTATAATGGAAAACTGCTATTTTATTTGGAAACTTAATCTAATGTGTGACCATTACAAATCACAAAGCAATGAATTACAAAAGTTTTATGAGGATAAATAAAAATTTAAGCACCAATTTTTTCAATTTCTTCTGCATCTTCAATATCAAGTAGTTGAATTTTTTTTCCAAAGTGTGCTTCTATTTCAAGACATATGTCCATGGCCTGTGGAGAATCAATTAAATTTATTGCTATACCAGCCTTTCCAAACCTTCCAGTGCGGCCAATTCTGTGTAAATATGTTTCACAATCAGCTTTTCTGTCCAAATCAATAGGCATGTCAAAGTTAACAACAAGTGTAACTTGTTCCACATCTATTCCACGAGATAGGACATTGGTTGTAATTAATACTTTTTCAAGACCAGCTCGGAATCTATCTAGTACTGCTATTCTCTGTTCAACTGTTAGTTCTCCAGATAACACTGCAACAGAATGTCCATCTTTTGACATTTTTTCTGACAGCCAACTAGCTGTTTTTCTAGTATGACAAAATATTATTGCTTGACCAATTGTTATAACTCCATAAATATTGCAAATAGCCCTATATTTATCATCAGAGTTTTTACATTTAACATAATATTGCTTAATGTTGTCAAGTGATTCTTCTTCTCTTAAAAGTCTGATTATGATTGGGTTAGGTACAATTATTTCTGCAAATTCCATAACAGCACTATCATATGTAGCAGAAAAGAACATCATCTGACATGTAGAAGGAAGACATTTGTGGATGCGGATACATTGATCTTGATGGCCTTGTCTATCTATCATCACATCTGCTTCATCCAAAACGAATACTTTTATCTTCTTTAAATCAAACAGTTTAAACTTTTCACCCCAATCTAACATCTTACCAGGGGTTCCAATTAGTATATGATCTGTAATTTTGGTTCCTCTAGGAACTTCTTCTCCTCTTACAGCATACTTCAGTTTTATTTCTGGACAAAACTTGGCCATTTTTGCAGCAACTTCTCCTGTTTGAATAGCTAATTCATATGTGGGACTTAAACATAACACTTGTGGAAAGTTTTTAGTTGTATCAACACGACTCAACATAGCCAACACAAATGCAGCAGTTTTTCCTGTTCCTGATTGTGATTGGGCAATCATGTTTTGAGGAGGATCTGCCAACAGTGTTGGTAAGGCAGTTTCTTGTATTTTAGAAGGAGCATTAAATCCCATTTCATAAACACCCTTAAGTAGATTTCGTTTTAAATGTAAAGCTTCAAAAGTTTTAACTGAGTATAAGGGTGAGTTCGGATCTTTCCTTTGAATTTCAATGTCTTGTTTAGATTCAACTAATCCTTGTCGAATTATTTTCATCAACAAAGAAGTGTCAGCAGGATTCGCGGCGTCAGCGCCGTCTTCTGATGGATCTAACTGCTGACATGAAGCAGGCTTTTTTGTTAAACCTAAACTAGCAACTTTATTAGAAATTTCTAATTCGTCAGCCTTTTGACCCCATTGATTTGCCATTTTGGAAGCGTTCTGAAAAAATTATTACCAATTATTTTCTATGTTAATCTTGTTGTCGGTTACTATTCTCTTACAAAATTATTATTAAGCAAGTAAGAACTACTAACAATAATATTGGTATATGTAGCAAACCTAAAAATGATGTTTATTAGTGGAATGGATAACTTGAATATATTTTTCAACGACTACAATCACAGACTATAGAGAATATATACCTATTTAAACGATGAAAAGAAGCTAAATTATAACAATATGTGAGTAACTTGTTCTGTTATCTTCTTTTTATGTTTTGAGCTTCTGAGCAAGTTGTACTTGTAACTTGTAAAGTTGTAACTAGACATGGGCGTTACGTAGCGTCACTAGTTTCAGAAACTGCTTACAAGCCAAATCACGGCATAACTAGTTTCGGGCTGTCGTCGAAACTAGTGATTGTGATAATTCGGAGCTACGCGGTGATTGTGAGCTACGCGGTTATTCGAAACTACTTACATGTTGCGTTGTGGTTATGTGTCTGTACACATAGCCATTATTTCACATACGTAGTTTCATGAGAGTAAGCAGTAACCACTAATCAAGTTACATCGACACTAGCACAGTTGTATCTCGCTCTATTATAGTACGTACCGCAACAAAAAAAGAGACGAGAATAGGCGAATTTGATTGAAAAGCTACAAACATCGTACTTTTTTGTATTATACACCCAATGAAACGAAAAAGCGATTCTAAACTGTAAACGCAGAAGTTAAACTATATTATTTATAGTTTTATGAAAATTCCAAGAAAAAACCATATTATTTTTATTAGCTTCATTGACACTTATATAGTTGCATCTTGCTCTATTTTAGTACGTTCCGCAAGAAAAAAAGAGACGACAGTAGTTTAATATGTATGCATTAATGCAATTTGATCGATTATTATTTTATATCGATAATTAAAAAATAAATTCTGCCTCGACACCAGAGCGNGGCTCGAGGATCCGGGGTCGCGTACCCGTATGCCCACAAACAAATATCGGGCAGATATTAGTCAGGACATCCTCTGGATTAAAGTTTTCACAGTCATCCACAGAGTTGTAATTGTTTTGTATTTGAGGCCAGTACTTACATAGTATTTTGTAATGTCATTTCATTAAATGTTAATTTTCCGGAGACCGGAAACGGTACGTAAGTAATATTTAAGATAGTATGAACTTCTAAGCTCTTCCGGTATTGGCTTCTGTTACGTATTACCTCACGGATCTTGGATTAGCTAACTTTGTTGTTCGAGTTTTGTTTTTATAAATACATGTTATGTGGAGAGCACAATAGGAATCGTAGCCATTTATTTGTTTCGTTGTAGGTATGTATGTATATTTTTTATTTATAACTTCGTGGGATTAATTTTAATATTTGACGTTAGTTTAGATATAAGAATATTTTTAACCGACTTCAGTAAAAGGAAGTGGTTATCAATTCGATATTTTTTTATATTAATTGTTGCCTCAGAACTATAGACTGGGTGAATCAATTTTGTTGTTTCTTCTTTAATTGAAAGCTAGTGTTTCCCGTGTGGTTCCATTTCCACATTTGGTTTTATAATTTGATCCACTTCTGACAATGGTATGGTGGCAAAAAATGTTGAAAATTCCAAGATGATATTTCACCGTTTTTTTATTTGACGAAGATATTGAAACCTATGAGTGGTTATTCCATTACAAAACAAAATGGAATATTAAAAACTATACCGTAGTTTAATATTAAAAAACACATTTATTAATCTTGAAAGCAATTTATAAACGCGGGCTTTTATTTTGATTTCCGTAAATATACATATGTTACTTAAACAAAAAAATATAAATAAAGGAATGATTAAAATAGAAAATGAAAGACCAACAATTCTATTGAAACATTTATAGAACATAATGGAGTTAAGCTGAACCCTATTTATTATTCGTTCCCGTTTCGTTTCAAGGTTGCCTATCAACGCGAACTGGAGAATTTTCTGGACGTTGTACAATGTAAGGAACTTAATAATTGTTAAAGTTAAATTGATAGTTAAAAAAAACATTATAAACGCTATTGATTCAAAATTCAAATATTAAGTTTATTAACTAAATTAATATTAATTTAGGGAGTAAATTCTAATAAATCACGAAACAAGTGTTCAATGAAATATTTTTAAGGGTCTGAATTTCAAATGTTATAAAAATACCGATTTAAGGATTTTGTTTGATTAGTGTTAAAATACTCCGCTCTCCACTTTCTGCTGAATTCTGGAGGCACTGAGTGTTGCATGGCGGAACGCAACCGCGCACTTTTTACATACTTGGCCACTTCTCCAATTAGTCTTATAAAAGATAAAATCGCTACATTATTATTATTTATATATATTTTTGCCATTTTACTTTAGATGGGGTGCCCCAAGATGTAGCTCGTTAACAGACTGCAGCTGAAGAAAGTGCCCGTACAGGGAAAAGTGTCAATATTGATTGGAGTGAAGATTAAATTCCTTCTCCCTATTCGTGATTTGGGATTTTCTGACTACTAACAATATAGTCAATACCAAAAATATGTTTTATAAATAAAAATATTTTTTATTGTAACTTTTCCTTTCGTCAATACAAACTTGTTGAAGATAACAATTTTCCTTAAGAATTCCAGTCCAGGTAAGAATTTTTTTACGGGTCCTCATATACGGACGAAATTAAACATGAATACTTGCTTTTACCTCTGACGTGGAACATTCCGCTCCAATACATTCACTTTGAACACAAGGGAAACTTCAGGAGGATAATCGGGTTTAGCAACATATATCTGCTCTGGCGGCTGCCGCAACGAGATAAATGATGAAGTCGTATTATTTTATATCATAATTATCGCTATTAGAAATAAATGAAATCTTAGAAATAGATATTTAACGAATTAGTTTAGCAAATATTGCTGTATTTTCCTTATAGTAGGTAATGAACAAATCTTTAACTATTATTGAAATTGAAAAATATAATTTTAAATTTCATTAATTTATCCAATAAATATAAGTAATTTAATAAATCTACTTATTAATAACTATAAATATATAATAATAAGTAATATGCAACACGGAATGGCTGTCGCCTTATCTAGCTCTATTTATCAATCAATAGTGTTGCGCGTTATCAGTCAACCTCATCGTATACCACCTACTATTCGATAATTGAACATGTGCAACGTTAATGAAATTTTCTCCTCACGAGGCATGTTGTAATATTCGACAATATTTCTATATGATATAAATAAATTATTAATTTAGTATGTTTTATAAGCTTGACGCTGCATCCCGCACACAGAAGAGTAAACAGAGGGAACCTAGTGTTAAGACACTCCGTTTTCCATTTCCCGCCTAATTCTGGAGGCATTTCGTGTTAAGTAGCGAAACTCAACGCAGTGAATTACTTAAACAGCAGAGCGACGAATTGGAAATATTAATTTAAATAAATATTTCAATTTCTCGAGTGGGGATCGTTACACAATGTTAATTAATTTTAATTTCGTTTTTAAAATACAAGATTTAGGTAATGTAAATTAAAAATTAGTCACAAAAGCAAAAATATACAAGCACTGGAAAAAAAAAACATTTTTTCCAATCCAGACAATGTTTTCTAATGATACCGTCTGAAGTTTCGATTCTATACACCTGTAAAATCGTATCAGATGTGAGGCTGCGATTGCTATCATTGTGCGGTCACAATAACACTGATGAAAACTTTTTCTATATTCTATATAACTCTTGATTTTCCTTTGAAGTGTTCGTTTGATATGTTCACCTCGAATCAAATTTGTCTCCTATAGAAATAATTATTGTGTTATTTGTTTAATTTGTAATATAATAAGAAATATAGATTATAAGTATATAGATTTACAAAATATCAGCTTGTTGCTCGTGTCATGAGAGTGAAAGAACTTTTAAGAAAAAACTTCATTAAGCGCATGATTTGACAAGACCATCGTGATCAGGCAGTCTCTATTCATGAAAAACAAATTAACTTCTTACTCTTCATTGGACAAAGCAATTTATAAGATGAATATTTTAAAATAAATTTAAAAGTAAATAAATAAAATGACAGCAAATATTTTTATTTATTGTGTACCTAAAATTTACTGAATCTGAATAAGGAAACACTTCAAGTGTTTCTTTTCCAACAAGAAAGTAGAGTATAGAAATATAAAAATGTGCTTAAATTTAAAAATAAGAGCTTAAAATGTACATACATACAATCTCTGCATATATGCAGACACTTTCGCTCCCCACTTTCCTCCTGAATTGTTGAGGCATTGCGTGTTGAGTACCAGAGTTCAACGCCGCTGTTTGCCCCGTTACCAGAGCAAGCAAATAGAAATATTAAATTTCCTCGAGCGGCAGTTAGTTTTTGATTTTAAAATTATATTTTTATGATTGCATTTCCTTTCAACGCCATATAGTATTCCTCAATTGAGCTGATGTAAACGAAAGCTAGAACTGAAATAGCATGATAATCATTCTGGACAGCGTATTTATTTTCAATAGGGTTTTCATTTTGCACGGCCGGCTAGCATTAAAAGGTTAATCGTTCGCATAAAACATGGTACAATAAAGAACGTTTCACCATTCATGAGGCACACCGAGTCAGACATCTCGCGTTATTATAGTCATAAAGTTCGCCCTTTCCTTGCATAATGACATGACGAATTGCGTTCGCGATATTTTTGTGCTTCTTTCTTTATACGGTGATGTCGTTACGCATCAGTTATCATATTTATTAAATGGAAGCGAAAAGGATGTAGAGGTCAGTTGTGGTGCAGGGGTACAAGCTTGACTGAAAATGCAACAGGAATGGGTTTCAATCCTAGTCGAGGAATTTAATTATTATAAATTTTTTATTTCTTTGCTTTGGTGTCGAGCTCAACACGCAATGCGTCCAGAATTCGGCGGAGAGTAGGGAGGGCCTTAACACTAAGCTTCCTGTTGCATTCGAGCCTTTCAGCATTCGAAAATGAAAACACATAGGTTAATGCAAATTAAAATAAACTTAGTTCTATATATTGTTTTGTTTTATTATTACTTAATCCACAAAGTTTTCTGTTTTAGCTTAGTGCGTGAATTTTAAATTTAAAAAAGTGGTGAGAAAATTTAAAACAAATTTGGCCGCACAGATAATGGAAAGCCCGAGTTTCGTAATAGAGAACGTGTGGTTGGCATGCTAGGGTGAAAAAGTATAAAAGTTGTTATGCGTTCGAAATAAATTTGGGATATTGTAAGGAATGACTGAATATCACTAGTTTAAAAAAATATTAACTTCCACAAAAAAAAATTTAATAGAAAATTAAATTTTAAGTATTTTAGGAGAAGTAAACGATTTACATACGCTAGAATTTGGAATAGAGTTATGAAAATGGCAACCTCTCTAAAACTTTTACTTCTACTTAATTCAGATTCATAATTTTAGTCTCACTTCAACTTAAATGCAAGTTGAGAGCTTTAAATACTTGGTAAGCATTTCTTTTGATTTTACTTTTGAAAATGCATTATGACCAAATTTTTTTTACTTTTATAAATATATAGGTTAGGCAAAATGTAGGTTTATAATTATTGTTAGTCTGAGGCCAGTCAATTGTATGAATGTATCGAGACTAGTTGTGGGTTCGATCCTCACGAGAAAGTGATTTTTTTATTTTTTTTTCATTTTTTCGCTCTGATGTCGAGGCAAACCGTGACGTTGAGTTCCAATCAACACGCAATGTCTCCTGAACTCGGCAGAGAGCACTAGATTTTCTCTGCCTTCCCTGCTGTGTACGGAATACAGTATGAAGCTGATTTTTTAAATAATTATTGTTATCTATCGACAAAAAATAGTACGAATGTATTTATCAAATAGGTAAATAATGTCATTGTGGAATCTTAGTATGTTTTAGAATTTGTAAATGATTATGGAGTAAGTCTTCAATAATTTCATAAAAATAAACGAGCAAATCTCCTCGTCATTGGAGTGGGAGCAGTTCGTGCCTGGAATAAATTTCTTCAAAGGGATCGTTTTCAATTTCATGGCTCAATCTTCGGGATCTCTGTGAGAATATGTAAAAGGGCATTTGTCGGTGTCAACACAATGTAATGAGCCCGTGCCGCATTAGCTACGTGCCTGTGGACGAAATATTAACATTATTTTCATAACTTACAAGCTTCCTATAGATACATGCTTAAATGACGCCCAACTTTACACAAGACACGTGCCTAGCGCAGTATAGTAGTCTTTTTTATAAATAAAGTAAATGGGAACGCCGTTTACTTTAAAAACGAATGTCAATACGTTTATTTAAAGTTATACCTAGTTAATCATTATAAAAATATACAATGAAGTTAGACTTGCTACAGAAACAAAATTAATTTTAAAACATAAAATATACAAATAATTAAAAGTTTGAAAAAAAAATTTACAACCTTGTAATATCGTTGCTTTAATAAAATCTTGTTATTTTTCCGGTAAAGGCTTTGGTATAGGTCGGTGTGTTTTAATTATACCTAGGGCTTTATCTTAATGAGCCCGGTGATTTACTTTTTAATAAGAGACAAAATGCGTTACTTTTGATTAAGAAAGGTTTTTGAATGAAAATTATACATATCTATATAATTTTTAATATAACCTAAAAAAAGTTTAATTTTTTTTTTCTATTTTAAATTAATATAATAAATATATTTATTATTTAAAAAAAACAGCATAGTTTTCGTTAAACATTTTGTGAAAGACATTTCACTGGTTGTTATGATAAGCCAAATTGAGAAAGATTTGTCTACCAACGCGAGTCAGTCGCAGTTTTGAGATCTTAATTACTGCCAGGGGCAGAATGCAATATGAATGGTTACTTCACTAGTTAAGCCTTTAGAAATAATACCATTTTAATTGACGCCTTCATTAATAATGTAAATATTGTACATAACGGCTAATTATAATTTGCTCTAAATTAGATTTTTAATTAAAAAAATACATCATATTAAAAAGTATTTTCCTTTTTTTTTCCAGTTTCTCGTTGTATTCCGCATGTAGCATGGTAGGCAGAAAGAGCCTACTATTAAGACACTTCCCACTTTCCACATGATTTTCGAGGCATTGCGTTCATTGAGTTGAACGCCTCGCTTTGCCTCTACACCAGAGCTCAAGAGATGAAAATATTAAATATTTATTTTCCTCGAGTGGGAATCGAACCCACACCTAGTCGCGTTTAAAATCACACGTTGCCACGATTGACCTCACAAGCCAAAAAAATAATTAATTACATATTAATTATTCATAACATCTATAACATAGTAAACATTATAGTTACAAGATAGCAAAAGCTTATGAAACGATTATGTAGTTGATTTAAAATATTAACGAGTTCTGGGAGTAGAGACGGTATCTTGAGACCCACCTCTGTTCAGCCAGCTTACTTTCGTTATTATTCGTGCTTTATATTTATACAACATATAATAAAATTGTTCTGTGGACATAGAAGAATCATGAGAAAAAAATATAATTCGGGAATTTGTAATTGTAATAGAACTAAACGTGATTTTTAAAACTTTTGTCTATTATTTGTCTGTTTATGGACACTAATCTCAGAAACGGCTTAGCCACTACTGTGTTTTGGTCAACTTCCCATTAGTATTTAATATTTATTTAATTTTAATTTGTTCAAAAATAAAAAAAATACATCAATTTAATGAATTTCGTTCGATAAAATTCTATATAAAATAGTTTTACTGAATTAGCTGAAACATTAATTTTAATATAGTCGATTCGGAATCATCACTTTTTAGTAAAAAAAAATAAACATATAAGGCCATTCGTGGTGCTAAACGCGACAAGTTGGTGATTCGATTCTCACTCGAAGAAATTAAATATTTTCATTTGTTTGCTCTGGTGTCGAGGCAATGAGCGGCGTTGAGTTCCGCCACTCAACACGCAATACCTCCAGAATTCGTCGGAATTTAACAATAGACTTCTGTTACCCTACAAATGCGTGATACAAGTGTAGTTGAGAAAAAACATCCTGTAGTTCAAGCGGGTGAACGACGAAACGAGCCGGTCGCTACTAATAAATAAACACTATATATTTATTAATTATATAAATTTAAGTCGCCAAAAAAAAGATTTTTCTAACATTTTAGGCGTATTCAAAATTTGTGATTCGAAATGTGGCAATCTTCTTTCCTTTGACATTGCAGTTACGGTTATTGTGCATTGTTTCAGCTGAACGTACTGCCATTGGAGTAATAACGTTTGTTCAAGAAATTCAAACGTGAAACTATTGCTTGAAAGGAGTGCGGTGCGGTGTGGCAGACTCGTAAACGTCGACTACAATATTGTGCCGAGTAACTTATCAAAATATTTGCATAAATACTGTGTCGTAATTCCAACAAGAATTTAGCTTATTTGGTAATTGCACCTTTTTGTTTAATTTGATATTAAAAAAAATATTGTTCATTAAAAATATAGAACATATTTAAACAACCTTTATTTCACGTTTTTATGAATTTTGCAGAGATCATCTAAAAATTTACTCTGTTTTCACTTTTAGCTAACGATCCCAGGGCCCTTTTTGAGAACAAAATTATGAGAACTATTAGTCTAATATGTTGTTAACACAGTATGCGTACTCAATAACTCCAGTCGGAGCCCAGTTCCACCACTCAACAGGTAATACCTTGAAACCGTGTCTTAACCGTAAGTTCTTTCTGTCAACCCTGTTATAAGCGGAATACAACGTGAAGCTGAAAAAATAAAGAAAAAAATGAGTTGCAACCCACAGTCATATTGACCATTGTACAGGTAATAACTGCCCCAAAATGCGCACGCGCAACCTTAATATTTTAAACTGTTTGCGTGAAAAATATAAAACGATTAAACATTACCACCCAAAGAAGAGAACTTCAAAACGTAATAATAAAGTAAAATAGATTTATGTAAAGTATTAATTTTGTGATATACTACGCCATTCTACGAATTAACATTTAGACTTTAATGTTTATGTAATAGGTTAAACGAAGGTTTTAGGATATAACGAAGGTCATGGGAACGGGAATCAGAAATGAAATAAGCTTTGAGGAATGAATGTCACAGTGAAAAGGCCCTTGTTGATGAAGTCGTGTTCGACACAGTGGCTGGGGAGGGGTGAGATTGCGACCCTTTTGATTACACAATGTTGGCTTTCATCCCTTGTGCAAGTCGCGCTCCGGAAATCTTTTGTGATTCAGCTTCGGTTATTGTGGTACGGCATACTAATATGAGGTATCTACTCATAGGTGACGCTGATGAAATATTTGACGAGCGAAAACCGCGAACCGCGCGTGACATTCAGCGCTATAATAAACTCGGTTAACCAATTATCGATTTTGCTATAGATATAGTTGCATTTGTCATACACTACGTCCAACATTGTTATTAAAACTTCATTTACACAGTTAAGTTTGTCTCTAACCTCAAGTCTGCCTAAAATAGTCAGTTGAAACGCAAATTAAATTTGCGCCGCACGACGACGCTATAGCGCTGAGAGAGACTGTAGAGAATACAACAAACATACTGGTATTGCTCGAGTTTAGTCTAAACAAATAAATAAATTTGGAGTCTGTATGTAATTACGAAATGAATACCGTTTATTGTTTGTTTCGTGAAATCGGGCAATAGGTATTATTGAGAAGGTTTTACAATTATAAAAGTTACTCATTTATTTTCGTTTCTCTTTTATTGAGGCTATTTTAAAAGCTTTTTCCAAATCACGTAGCGGTTTTTTTAAATTGACATTTTAATGTTATAAGTAGCAATTAAAATAATATTTTAACAGTAAAGAAGCAGTACCTATCGATACAACAAATTTATGTAATTATATATCCATTACCTGGTGGAGCAATTATAAGCATAATATATAGGATAGTATAAGCACGTTACGTTATTTAAAACAAACAACATCAAAATATATAAATACGCTTCAAACTTTGGAACATCCTTAAGAGGCAGCATTAATAAAAATACTTCCTATCCGAAAAGGATTTGTATCAGTATGTCAGTGAATCTTTCGGAGTGTGTTTCACTTCTGATAAGAATACGTAAGGCATAAAAATAAAAGTTCGCATCGAAGGAACAGGGAAAATGTCGACGAATAATATTTGAGATTCCCGTTTTATTTGACTGCAGACCCTCTGCGAATGGAGACAGAGATTTCCCGAGATGGCCCTATCAAACATTTATGGAGTACCTACATAAAAGGACAACACTTAAGAACACTTTCAATAAGTGTTCAAAGTAACACGACCGGGAAAAATTCAAACGAGACATTTAGATGGCCCGATTACTCCGAAACTACTGCTATTATATGGACATTAGGTTGCTTAATTTATTGATACATATGTCACAAAATATTAAAATGAAGATGCATATATCACAAAATATTAAAATGAAGATGCATATATTTCATTATTTTTATACGCGGATATCTTTTAAAGTAAATGATAGTTTTCAAATTTTTGCTTAATTTTCAGGTAATAAATATACTTACTTCTACTTAAATTACAGACGACACGTGTGAGGAATAGTAAATCTAGTGAATAAAGAATTACAAATTATATGAAAATAAAGTATGTACATATATTATTATATAAAAGCTCTGTACAATACAACACAAAAATCGTATAAAACATTTTCAATATTTAATGCGCACGTAAAATACTTACTTTTTTCGTCTTTGTCACTCCGTTCATAGAATATTTATCGTTTGTATAGAAGATCACAAAGAAATTCCATTTTGGGGCAAATGCGCAAATAGTTCGACGTTCGAATTTCCCCTGTGTAAATGTTATTACAGGTGTGTTGCAGGTGAAACATTCCATATTACCGCTTACCGCTCGTGCTTGAGGCGGTGGCTTACGTTACCTATGAGTACGTATGCATCTTTATTATGTTTAAGAGATAATAATTACCACAAAACTGTTCACAATAATGTATAGCGGTCTATTTTTAAGCTAATTGATAATTTTGAGTAATTACATAAATATGAATGGTAAAAGTAAGTTGCATATACTCGGAATACTCGTCTTAAGCTATTTAGAAGCCCTAAAAGTCAGTTGTAGCACAGGAACACGAGTGTGATTGTAAACGCGATAGGTTATTGGATTCGATTCCCACTCGACTCGAATAAAAATAAGACTAACACAGTATGTTTAACTTTAGGGGTAAATAAAGATCTTCCCACTGTTTTTTTATTATTAGATACTGTTTTGTTCTATCATGTGATATAAATAAAGGTAACAATTACTAAAATAAAATAATTGGACGTTTCGTTTATCTTTGTCATTTGAGTCACCTGTAGCGATATTTTACCAACAAAAAAATTTTGTACATTAAGAGTAATGAAGAAACTTTTCTAAGAAAGATGGACAGGTTAAAAAAATGAAGCAGAAAGTTTATTTTGATTGACATATTTAATAACTGTATGTATTAGCCAAATAACGTTTGTAATATCTATTATTACCCTTAAAAATAACGTTATGTGTAAGTAATAATTTTAAAATATTATAATTGATTTTATGAGGATAAAATTCAAGCATAACATAATTTTAAAATAACAATTAATAAAAAATTGTAAAATATACTGTGACACTTTATTATTCGTCCAAAATTACACTTTAAGATGTTTGTTCTATATCCTATCCTATCCTATATCTTATAAAACAAAGTCGCTTTTCGTGTCTGTCTGTTGTTTCTAACTCTTCTTCTTCTAAACCACCCAACGGATTTTGATGCGGTCTTCACCATTAAGTCGAGTGTTTTTCGTAGAAGGTTTATATATAGTTTATTATTTGTACATTCTTATGTAAATTAACATAAATACGATAAATGTGTATAAAGTCCTACCCGTTGAGACACTTTCGCGCATGCGCTGCTCTAATGGTAAGTACTACATGAAAAAAATGTACTGGAGTATTGTTCCTCTTAATAAGATCTACAAAAAAGTCCGCGAGAGCATATTCGTATCTTTTAAGAATAACGTGTAGTGATCATTTTTCTGTCTAAAAATAATAATTTCAATATATTTTTTATTGTGAGGGATATTTTTCCATAATGGTATTAATCCTTATCCTTTAAAATACTTTATTAATTTTCTACGTTAAACGAAGATAAAATTTGCTTTTTACAATATTTCGAAATTGCGAATAGTTTTACAGAAAAACGCATTTAATTGTTGACACATCCCGCCGTTGACACATCAGCTGTATGTTACTCAAGTTTCACTTATCCCTTACTCTCAGCATATAAATAAGTACATTAGTTACGTTGGCCATTTAATGTAGACCAAAACTGTCTTTTACTGTTTTTCATTTTAATAAGTACTTTAGAAGTTGTTACAATATCAAAAAAATCCTTGCTGCGAAACGGCTCGCCACTCGCCATGCGTCCGCCGTGCCCGCTTGCCTTACACGCATCGGTGGTTCAGTGGTAGAATGCTCGCCTGCCACGCGGGCGGCCCGGGTTCGATTCCCGGCCCATGCATTCTATTTAATTTTCCTCACAGGCAGCCACGTCGTGCTTGCTTTTCATCAGGGACAGAATACCCCCTTCAGCATTAACCACAAGCTCGAAAAAAAAAACCCGGCTGCCTCTATAGCAACGAAGATTTAGTTAGATGCGTTTGCACGTATTGGATAATTGGAGTTGAATGTATTATTTAAGCGCGATATATTTGGTTTCACATTTTTTGTAGTAGTTATTAGTAGGTAGGTTTTTGTTTATAATTTCTTCCGTTTAAAAATAGTCATTTAACTATCTAAAAATAGTCATTTAAATATATTTTAATAAGTACTTGAAAAGATTAGTAGCACAGATTTAAAATTACGGTACCTACTAAAAAATCCTTGCTGTGTAAAACAATTGGAAAATCCTTATTGAAACTACGAAAATGCGGGTTGCATTAGGGTTTAATTAATTTTCACATTATCTTAAGTGCTTTGCAAACATACATTATATGAATAATCCAGTAGTAAAAGCGGGCGAAGCCGCAATAGGGTCGCTAGTTATCTAATAAGATTTATTATTACTACAAAAATGTACACAGAAATTTATGTATAATATTTTATAATTGCAACACAAAGAAACAAATGGAACAAAAGTTATCAATTAAATTGTAATGAGGGCTAACGTTAGCGGAAACAACACATTGAAATATTCAAGAGACGCGTGACAAACATTCATAAGAGATATAACAAGAAAAAGTAACGCGTGTGTCGTTTTCTCTTCATTCACGAGTCGAGCTGCGGGATTATCACGCTCCGCCGTGATTGTGATTAAGCGGCAGGTGAGAAAAACTCGTGGGGGCGAAATTAAAATTATATTTTGCACGCTCTCATTATGTTTCCGCAAAATGTTGTAAGATAAGGCGGGAATTTTTGCGACTTCGAAATAAGAGTAGCATAATATATCTTTTTTTTAAGCTGGCAACATTAATTACTTTCTGTAAACATGTGATGTGGAAAATATTTGTAAATATTCCAGTATGGCTTTATGTTGGAATATTAAATATAAACAAGTAATATAGTTTATTTTGTTTTATAATATAGATAACATATTAATTATTTATAACGGGTTAAGAGAGTATCGTATTTTATGTAATTACAAATTACATACTTGGTTAAGATAAATTAATACTGAATGTGTAAATAATTATGTTTTATTTATAATCTGCCACGATAATTGTACTTATAGAAAATTGTAGTCAGGTGTCTCTAATAGACGTATTTGTCATCCGCCTACCCCCGAAATGTTTCCATTTGTCATACTGGTATTTACATTTTCATACATTACTGAATTTGAATTATGCTTATATTTGACTCGTTTCAATTAAAATATAGTGGGTTTTTATCAAAGCGGTGAATATTGTGAGCTTTTGTGTAAATTTAGAGAAATTTGAAACGATAAAAAGATTTATATTTGCAAACATATAACTATATTTATTTTAACTTCACCCTGTATCGAACAAACATCAAGGTAGCCAGAGGGAACAATATAGTATTGAGATATTTCGAGGCTGCGACTGCCAACCAACTGCTTGTGGGTTCGATCCCCACTCGAGGAAATAAAATATTTATTTAAAATTTATATTCCCATTTCATCGTTCTGGTGACGGGGCAAAGGGCAGCATTGAGTTCAGCCACTTAACAAGCAATACCTCGAGAATTTGGAGGAAAATGGGGAACGAAAGTGTCTTAATGAGAGCGGAGTGCCTTAACACTAGGTTCCCAGGTTTCGTATGCCTACCTTGCACTGGTTGCACAGCTTGAAGCAGTATATATAATAAAATATTTTAAAAAAATTACTTACAATACATTTGACTGGACTATATTGGAACGAAATGACTTTACGACTCTTAAAAGGAAAACAACAACTCGGGTATCACCTGAAATAGTGAGGGTCGTTTGGTTGGAAGTTTTTGCGATGCGGTGACGGTGGGTCACATAACGAGCACCTGTGTCCTCATCTACATAATATGGATAAGTCGCTGAACTTAACTTTGCTGGATACTTTTTGAAATATACTGTGGAATTCGTCAGTTAAGTTAAATGGAGACAGTAATGCTTATTATCATTTTCTTTCAGCCTCATGCTGTTACCTATTAGTATGTTCACCATCTGACACTATTAGTATAATCTCGACACCAGAATATTTAATATTTCATTTCTTTTAGTGGGAATCGAACTCAGAACCTGTCGCGATTACAGTCACGACTGGCCTCATCTTATTATCATTCTATGTTAAAATAAAATTGCGCGACTTAAAAGTAGTTTTTAAAAGAAAATGATTTTACATTGTGATCAAACTAGCAAACATTCGCATAAAGCTGTGCCTGGAGAGTAATAAAACTTTAACGCGCACAGCGATACGTAATATAATAAACGTAGGGAGAGAATGATGTGAATACATGAATTCATAACTGAAATAATATACCTACTATACAAATAATTTTGTTAAGATTTTTCTATTTTTTTAGCTGCAGGTTAAGCTTAGGCAGGGGGAACTTAGTGTTAAGACACTCCGCCGAATTCTGGGACTCGACGCCGCGCTTACAGTCATACATGACATTACAGACACAGAGTCAGTCACGTGCCCCTCCGCCACGACTGGCCTCAATCCTTATTTAATCTTATACGGAAATACTATACAGGTATATTCTACACAAATATTTATGTTATGTTATTTTTATTAAATACAATCGTCGCGAAGGAAAATAAAAGCTTTGACAAATACGAATCAAAATTCGTGCAAATATTTGTGAGTTGATTGCCTTTGTTTATAGAGCCGTTACTAAAAAAGTTTACTGTAACAAATGTTCACAGCTTTTTTATCTATGGGACAGGAAATGTATATAAATAAAATCTTTATCGTTTACTTATATCTCTTATCGTATAACATTGATTCTAAAAATATTTGTCGGGTGTTCGTTGTAGTGACGAAATAATGGCACTAGCAATAAATTATGTTCAAATCTTTTTTTATTCTTTATGATAAGACACTAGGCTCTCCTCTCTCCATTGAATTCTGGAGGCATTACGTGTCCTACGTAACACATAAACACATTTCACAGCTATAAACAATAGTCGTTTAATGCGTCATTACCAATTAAAAGCTCTGTAGTGAATCCTAATGTTTTTTCTCGTTGTAAATGGTTTTAAAAAGGCCATTGTGGTTCGTAATTAGGGTGGTTGTTGAACGGTCGTAGGTAGTAATTACTGGGTAGCAAGTCGCGGTCTCGCCGCTGACGTTACGCGACTAACCGCTAAGATTGATTACGCACCCGATGTAACAGCAACGAATGAGAAAATGTGAATTAAAAAATGTTCCATATGAATAGATACGTTTTTATTGTTTTTTTTTTTCTAAAATTAATCGACGTAAGTAGTATACTTGTAGGCATGAACTTAAATAAAATGTAAATTGTAGGAAATAATTGTTTTATTAGTAGAAAGGAAGTAAAGAAAATTGAAAAATGATAAGTGAAATTATTGTTACTTATTTATCTATTTACTAGATTTTTTTAGCTTTTGTCCAGTTTATTAAGTAATTATATTGATTTGTTATTTTTTCTTGGGTGGCAACGACTTTAGAAATAACAGATTTTAAATAGTAAACAGATATTACAAAATCAGTTAAAAATTTTAAAATATACACTAAATATACATTTAATATGAGACTGCAGGTATAAAATTTGTAAGAAAATAAAAGTTTTAGAGTTCGTTGGGGGATTGCTGTCAACTATAGAAATAAAATGACCTTATTACAATTAATAAGTATATTATTATTTATATTTTTCTTGTACTATCCTTAATAAGTATATTTTTGCTCCAAAATCTTATCTAAAATATAAATTGATATGTGCGTTGCTGTGCAAAATTTTTAAATATATATTTTTACTTAGGTATACATAATTATGTTAATTTAAACTTTTCACTCAACAAAATGACTTTTTGATTAATATATTTTTTAAATAAGTGTACTTGGAATGTATTGTTTTTAAATGTTGGTAAAATGACACTGATATATTTCATTTATTAGGTAAATAAGTACATATTATTATAGTTAAGTTTGTATTTAAATTTATTTAACAAAATAATCATTTTATTATTAAACCCTATGGTTTCATCATTATTTAAACTAGTTTAACTAGTTTTTTATACTCTATCTATATACGAATGTTATGTGTGGTGACAAAATGTATTCATAGATATGCTCTTTAAGCAAATAAAGTACAATGTTGTCAGTGTGGCTAGTCACCAACCTGTGATTGTGACTGTGAATGCGACAGTGGGTTTAGTTTTCACTCGGAGAAATTAAATATTTTCATTTCTTCGCTCTGGTGTCGAGGCAACAACGCGGCGTTGAGCCCCGTCACTCAAAACGCATTCCCCCCAGAATTTGGCGCACAGTGCGGAACGAAGTGTTTGCGGAATACAGGATGAAGTTAAAAAAAAAGAAAAAAGTACAATATTAAAATAGAAATACAAAAAAAAAGTATTGAAGATTTTACGTATACAAATGTTACTAGGAGAACACAGTGACAAATTATAAAATAGTATTAGCATACAACATACGAGTTCACAGTACGTAAAGTTTAATTAAAGAAGTCATTGGCTTAGTTATATCATATTATATTCTCACACTTAGGTACATACCATGTGTATTCGTGTAGCAGTCGTCAAATACATATTGATAACTACAATAAAATTTATTCTGTAAAATTATTTACCAAATTAAATACAGTAAGCTGCTTACTGTTACTTTATAAGTATCACGCTTTTAATTTCTGTCAATCTTTAAATAAAGTAAATAATTCTATGAAATATAGTAGAAAAACAAATTATCTATGTGCTTGATCGGTATAACATTTTTCATAAAAGAATAGATCATAGTAGAAAATATGTTAAAAAAAACTTAATAAGAGATATCATCGGCATAGCTCTAAATCGCTGTTTTGCATTGAACATATTGCATCTGGTGCCGCCAAAAACAGCTTCCCTGAAGCACAGGCACAAAGTTGGTACACTTTCGTCCCTCTCGTATATTTTTGTGGGCTTTCTGTCACTACTGCTTCTTTTAAATTTTGAAGGATGATATTAGGGGCGTCAATTTTTATCTGTAATTATATTAAAAACACTGAAAGATACTTATAATATTTAGGAAATTAAATTTAAAATATATTTCAAATGGCAAATCCGTTTGCCAAGATGCCACATCACGTTTATGTGTTAAAAACGTATCATGTAAACGTGATATGATATAAATGGTAGCATAAGCTTACCCCTCCAACAATAGAATTTAGCTTAATGTTGCTATGCGATGTTACGTCAATGCTGCCCGCTCTACTTTCCAAAAATATAGATTGTGGTGCCCTCAAATCCAATCGTCTTGTCAAAGATTCTAATCTGCAAATGTAATATTTAAATCAATTTACATAAAGAGTAAGTTCATATCTAATTATATACGTTAAATATATGTATGTCTATTAATAAAGTAGTAAAGTAATTATATTTTAGATAAAAATGTAGATACAATAACTTACTGTAAGTCGGAGCCAGGAGGTGCACGCACAACCGGTGTTTGGATAGAACTCTTTACGTTTAGACCCCCTACACCGTCCACCGCCAAGGCTTCTGCATATATTCGTACTTCTTCGCGTGATGCGTAAAATACATCTTTCCCTTTGGCATCACGCACCTCGAACACTCGCCCGCTACATTCTACGCTATCTCTTTCTGCAAAAAAAATGTAAGTAAATTAAATATTAATCACTTGATTCTTAATTTATAATATAGAAATTTAGAACTATTTTTTTTATTTTATATAGGTTAGTTAGGTTGTATTTTACTTATTTATAATTTTTCGTAAACATCAAAAAATAATAATGATGGTGAATTAGAAATATACTAACTTAAAATAAACTTTGCTTGTTCTAAGAGGTCTGGTTCCGAAACAAGCACAGTAAAGTTACGGTAAGAGTTTAAGGTGACAGCCTGACTAGGTTGTGAAGATATTGTTGACGCAATCAGTCTGTCCACGACCCACGCTTGTCCTTCTAGTCGAATGCCATCTTTTATTATAGTTATAGGACCAATTCCTTTCTGTAATATAGTCAAATATAAAATATTATACGATTTTCTAGAAAATAGATAAAAAAAAGAAAAAAAAGACTTGAAATTAGATAAAAAAAGAAAGCACTTACATACGTTAGATGCAATGTGCTGATGACCCATAGTGTCAGTGCTATATTTAAAAATACTAGTAGCATTAAAAATAACACTATCCCATAAAGACTATTTCGTCTCCAACCCTTAGTTATCCTTTCAGGCAAACAAGCTGCTGTATTTGTAGAATTTGTTTGAATATCTCGAGGTACTGAATCCCCTGTTGGAGTGCATTCCCATCCCCGGACGCCTTCGTTAGTGGTATCTTCGACTCTCATTATGTAATTTTTTTTTTAATATGTAGTGGCTCAGTTATGAATATTTTTTACTGTAACAAGAAATAAAGTACTTTAGAGAATAGCTATGAAATTATGACATAAAAAATATTTAAAAAAATCTATTTTAAAGAATATTTTTTCCCTAACAAAAAAATGACCTAATTCTTGAGATGGGTAAAAACTAAAAGTAATGTAAATGCACAAATTATCTCTTTGTTTGACCAATGTCAGTCACAAATTACATTGTGCAAGCATCGGTGTTAGGGTGAAGGAACACAATTTCGAAATTAAAATGGGCATATATCGGAGTCAGCTCAGCCATTACGTCAGGTTTGATAAGCCCCAAATCCTCGCCGAAACTCGCTAGAATAATTAATGAGGCTATTGAAATACAAAAACATTCTAATTTCAATAGAGATGACGTTTGGAAACTTTCTACCACCTGGAACCCACTTCATCAGAGGGCAAAATACAGGCAGCTTATTATGGAATTAAGAAATCTTGAGTGGTAGTTTGATATAATGATTATGTCAACTGACATACGGATCTTTCTCTCAGTCTACCTGTGACCACGGACTACTGTAAAGTGTTTGAAACGTCGGATTTCCAAAAAATTAATAATACTAAATATACGCGATTAATTCGGTTAAAGGGTTTTATTTTAAATGCTATGGAAGTAAAATAGATATTTTACTACAGAGAAACTCAGGAAAATCGAATATTAAAGTATTGCAGCTTCCAATACGAGACCGGAAACTGCATCAAATATAATATTATACGAGTATGTCAGGACTTAGGGGATGAAAGAAGTCTAAAACGTGTCTTATTTACATTGAACCTGTAACTGTAGGTGTACTAGAAATAAACACTAATCATATATTGTGTAGGACACTAAATAAGCAGACTAGATTTTTTATCGCCTTAATCGCCATTAAGCCCTTGTTATGTTAACTAAAGTCTGTGGTACATAATTACTCAATTAAAAAAAAAGAAAAACCTGTAAAAACTCAAAGTGCATATTTCTCATTTTTTGGATGGTATATTATATAATTTATATATTTATTTCAACATACATATTTATTAATGTTATATTAAATTAATGGATAATTGAAATATTAACTAGGAACAAGTCTAGTTAGTATGAACTAAATTTAGTGTATTATTATTATATATTCTTTATAAAATGTTAAGATATAGAACAATCGTAAAAACTAATTTGTAGCGCGATGTTAATGAACACCACAGTAACGAAAAGCGACTAATGAACTTGTAACGTCGGGCTCTCGAAAAACGAACTTAAGTAGTCTGACTACTGGTAATTGTGTCATTGCTCTACGGAACAAAAGTATTTAACGGTTGTTAACACACGCTTTGTGTTTGTTTATTATATATATATACCAATACAGCAAGTACAAACATCTAATATGTATTGGGATTAAAAAAATAACAATATATTTGTGTAAAAAAAAGAATGGTTTTGACTAACGAATAATATATGTATATCAGTATTTTATGTACATCTCTATCCTGTCTGCGCCCTACACTAAATTTACTATATATATACCTAAAGTAATAAAACTAAGATAATTTGTATTGTAATTGTAAACGGGTTTTAAAGTTTATTTTACAATATCCTGGTTACCTATATGGTAGGCACTGCGGGGTCTGTCACTGCCTTTGTCGTTGAAGCTTTTCACGTCAATACAAAGGCTGGCACTTCAAAGTGGATATAGCTATAGATTTAGGTTAAAGTAGATACTATTGTTCAATAATTTTAGATGAAATACATATACATAAGTCTACTTACTGCATGTGAAATTATAATGAGAAATCTGCAACAGGCAACTTTTATTGTATATTTAGAGCATAGAATATATTAATAAAAATATTAAAAATGTTAATTAAACGTGTTAAGCAAATCTTATGAATTACTAAATTTATAAACAAGCTTTTGTTAACAGTGCAAGCGGCTGCACCGGCCGAGTGATGCGACTAAGACTAGACAAGTTCATAGGTGCTAGAAACAACACTCAAAATATCTAGCGCGAAGCGAAGTAAGGCGAGCGTGCTCTAGAATATAATATCAGGCGGCAGAGTGGCCTGAGCGACTCCCGCGCGGGGCGCCCTCAGCGTTGCGCTCTTGGCCCCAGTAATAGACGATATAGTGCGAAAATAGAACCAGAACGGATATCGCCGAGCTTTCCACATAAATAAAATACCAACGTTCGTTGCATTCCTGCCTTTTCAGTTTTTGTTTTATGAATTGCCGAGCCCCAATCGATTTGAGGGCGATGTTTAAAAATAAAACGAGTTCAGATTATCAGACGGTAATAGTCAATGAAACTAGGTAAATTGGCGGTGGCCTATATTCATCGAATAGTAGACGTATCGTAGTATAATGACATACCATCCACGAAACACGGGAACACTACTTGTTGTAGATTATTTAAAGCTTATACTTTTTTATGCACTTTAGCAAAGTTTTTTTTAGATCACTGAAGAACTTTTTCACTCAAATTTATAGTGACTTCACGCCACCAAATTCATCACGAGACTGAAAGCGGCGTGCGCCAGCGTCGGCGATCCCGAATCTGCCTTGTTTTGAAGTGCTGCATTTTTAATCAGGTGCTGTCTCGTGCGGGACATAACTCGGATGTGCTCCAGATACAGCTGAGCCCTTCTATATTATGAATTTCAGTTAGCGGTGTCATTAATGGATACCTCTGTAATTTAGTTTATAATTTAATTGTCTCTTTAATTTAAATGATCCACTTTCATGTTTATAATTGAAGAGGTAGGAGAGGAGGAAGAGTCAATTTAAAAAAAAAAAACTTTTTATTAAGTAAATAAAATTTCACTTATTTTATTACAATCAGAGATTAATAAAAATATTTCAACACACGTTATTTGAAACGTAAGCTTTGACTAAAGTTGAAAACAAAAGGTCTCGTCTCCATCTGTATATCTTTGTCATTGTTGACCCGACTGTCACACGGTCTTAAATTAGAGATAAACTTTTGCAAAGTTTTCGTTTATATGTGAAAGTTATGTTAGTTCTGATTTTACTTTGATATGGTAAATTGATGTATTTTTTTGACTTTTTATATAATTTTTCAAGTAGGTTATCTACGTCTATTTTACTAATCTATATATATAAAATCGAAAGGTCATTCATTCATCACGAAATCTCAGAAACTACATGTGCTAGGAATCTCAAATTTTGCATAGGAGTTACTTATAGGACGTAGGTGCTCGCTAAGACGGGAATTTGCAATATTCGACTTCTAAGGGGTAGTTTTTGGGGTTGAAAGTTTGTATGAGACTTCGTTACTACAAATGCTAGGAGTCTCCAATTTTGCATGGACGTCACTTATAGGACGTAGGCACTCATGGAGACAGAAATTAATAATAACGTAGTTCACGCAGGCGAAGCCGCGGGCGGGCCGCTAGAATAATGATAAAATCATAACTATTTTTTCAAAATATTACATTTAACAAACCGTATGCATATGAGTTTATTATTATTTATCACCGGTTGACAGACAGCATGAACAAACTAATATCACCACAACACGGGATGGCTCTTGCGTCGTCTTTATGAATGAATAATGTGGTTATTTCGAGCTTGTACGTTACAACGGAGTGTTTTGCATATATCAATTTATTATCTGTTGACAATTTTTTTGTTCTCTTTTTAAATATTAATAAAGATATGCATATAAAGCCATCTATTTGTTATAAATATTACACTATTCATTTTTAAACTTCGCTTATATCATACGGATGATATAATTGCTTACTTGGTATAATTGACTTGTGTAATATTGACTTATTAATAATATATTTTTGTATTAGTCTTGATAAATATAGATTTATTTTACTTACTAAGTCCAATTGACATCTATACAAGTATTATCGACTACACAAGCAACCGTTCATAGTTGTTTTATATTTATTATCTCCGTATAATGTCGAATACCGTGTCGGTTGATGAATTTTATTTTAACTATTATACACGAAAATGTAAGTGCCAGACCATTAAAAAAAATTGTTATTATATATTTTTTTCTTACAAGTAAACATTTTTATTAGGAACCCGAGTTTAATTGAAATCTATTATATTTTTCCGACGGACTAGAATAAGAATATTTTTATAGTCTCGGTTGCCAAACATTTGAACATGTCAGATAGAGTCGAAAGATAAAAAGTTTTTTGTGAGTTCATGAAGGGCAATGAAATCATATTGGATGTGACGGAATGTTCTATCGAAAGTTTTATTGGGCTGATAAATGTGGGCCTCGAGGGCTGCACGCGGGCGATTTTGATATGGGTGATATCGTCCAATTGATGAATTCTATATAAGATAAAACCAAAAGTATTTAAAATGATATAGTCATCCATCCATCAGCCTTTTAAAGTCCACTGCTGGCAATAGGCCTCCCCTAATGCTCGCCACTCCGTCCGGTCCTGCGCCCTTTGAATCCAGCGGGTCACCGGAATGATATAGTAATAAGAATCAATATTTTTGTGTCAAAAACTAAAGCTTCAGAATGTTGATAGCGCATAGTGTAGAAGAATTTCACTTGCAAAAATAAAATGTAAGCGACAGAGTTTGACGTGATTACATGAACAAGTGCTCAGCTGTGATTCTCGTTTAATTCAGACACTGTTGCCACTCGATCCTGTTTTAGGAAACAATCCCCTTGATCCCAGCGTGATGCTGCATAATGTCGTCCGTGCCGCCAGACCTCCCACTAAACCTATCAATTTAAGAAAATTCTTTCGAAAGGGAAATATTTTGCTGCCGGATTTTATCAAGACACTTTTTAGAATAAAAATTGTAATTTATATTAAGCGTACACGTGATGTAAATAGTTTTATTAGGTATAATCCTAAATTAGATATAAAATGCATTCAATTATAAAATGTAATGATATTTTAAGTAACTGCGAACAAACCGCAAAAATGGCGCGTCCCAAGCAAAAGTTTGCCATCATACCTGCGTCACTTTAAAATTGAAAAACTTTCGCAATGCCTTTCTTATGGAAATAGTTCGCGTTTACGTTTGAGTGAGTTGTCATTGTGGGGATTCAGTGCTGCAGTTTCATTGTAATAATACTTTATACGACTAATGGGAAATATTTAAAAGCACTTTTCTGTATAAACTGTTTTAGAACTTACCAAGCTTTTTTTTATTAAAAGTAACTTTCACTGAGTGAGTTCCGTCATGACTTTCAGTATTTTAGCGAATTATTTTGTAATGAAATCCAAAATAAAGTAACGTAACAGCAGTTCATAAATTAGTATATTTGTTTATTGTTAAATATATTCATTAAAAATAGTTTATTAAACTCACTGCTTATACATTTATTAGGCGAATTTTAAAATCAACAACAAGTAGGCTTATCGGGAAGTTGCTAAAAAGTACAGATAATTTTTAGGACAATGAAAAGCACAACGCGATAGCTTCATTGTAAATCCACATGAAATATTGATACAGTTTCGTGTAAACGTGTAACAAATGCGGTAATTTAAGCCACCTGCCAGTGGCCGCGATTCGCGCCCCGTGCCTGCTATGCACCACTTTTTACATACCTTGTATTGCTTTTTTCAATGCATCGATTATTTTTTAATTTCCTTCAATTTGTTACTTTAATTGAAAATTTTGTTCACCAATTTAATAGCAAAACATCCATAAATAATTAATTATTCTTTAAAAAAAGCCATGTATAAAAAAACAAGTTTTATATTATAGGGTAGTTAATAAACAAACATACATATATCCACGTGCCTGTTTCTAAAAACGTTTATTGATAAGAGCATTTATACAGACGAGAGATGTTATTCTTGTGTTGATTTAGGACTATTGAGAGAGTATTAGACTGTCCATTCTTATTTTTTTTATCTCTATGTTACACTAAAGGTTATATAAACGTAATTCGATTTGTTATTCTTATTTATTCATGATTATCATCCAAATAATATTGGGATTAATTATTATTACTTCTTTTATAGGTGATAAATGGTAAAATAAAAATGTTATTTTACATTCAAAATATTTTTTAAAACTTGTCAGTGGAAATACGTTTTTTTTTCTTCAAGTTTCAGGTACTTTCAGATTAATTAATATAACGAGGTATATATTTTCAATCGATTGCTTAATATCCCCGCCTATTTGTTATTTTATACTGAACCAAATCGATGTAATGATTATACGTTGGAACTAAGTGTATGTAGTTAAGAAACATAATTAAATAAATTAATGGCAGCATTATTTATTTCTTTAATTATTCGTTTATCATTTGTTAATAATATTTAGTTTATTAATAGTGCCCTCACAATCTATGATTATTGCTTAATGTGAATTTGTAATCATTATTTATTTATTGAAATGTTTATTTATTAATAATAGAAGATTATTATTTATCAATAAAATGAAAAGGTAAACTACACTTATTTTCATATCGCCGTTCAATATATAGCTTTGCCTGAGTGGGTTGTGCAGAAAAGACTCTAATAGTAATAGCGCAATCATCTAATGAATACTTCCGGGCAGATAAGCTTCGATTAAATGGTTTCTTTATTACCAAAGGAAAGGCGCGTTCCCTTTACGTTCACATAGAGATATCAGTTAGATATGGCAATATAGATGCTCAACATACAACGTTGCCATATAAAAAAAACTATTAACCTAAACCTAGAAAAAATAATTTCTCTCTTTATCAAATTGGCACTAAATATCACTAACAATTTTTGAATGATAAATCAAAAACGGAGAAATGAACGTAATTGTCGGTGTTCTACATTTAAATATCAATTACATTTATAAATTATTTCCGTTATAAAGACAGCGTGGCTCGGTTAGATTTCAAGATAAGTGTTGTTATATGTGTGTGTTCGTCCCGCTTCGCAATTTATCGCCTGCATATCCTTTCAGCGGGTAGATAATGACCGCAGTAAAACGTTTAAGCACGGAATAACTGGTGCTGGGGGCCGTTATTACAATATTATGAATAGCTCGCTCCGTGGCGGCGCTCGGCGTCTCGCTTCTCGTTCTTTTGTGCGTTCTTTGTACAGCCTACTGTGTTGGAACTTCCAATTACTGAAAAAGACTTGAAATTTACGACGCAATCGAGTAACGGAATGAATTTGTGTTAATTGAAAACGTATACAGTTGGTGTTCGATAGAGTGATATATGTTAAATTAATATAGCAAGTTTTAGCGTTCATATAAACGTTTCACGTCAAAATAAGAATTTAAATAATTATAAAAATATTTCTATAAAAACATACATTATATTCAAAGTATGAGCATAAATAATTACGTCATATTATATACAACTAGGTCTATGTTAACGGTATTGCGAGCAAGAGCTAAGCAGAGGCTATAACAAAGAATATACATACCGAACATATACCGTTCCTTTAAAACAGGGGTTGCTTGCCCGCCCTCGCTGAAGGATACAAGCAGGCTTTGCTCCGGGCGGCTAGTAATTAGCAACGCTTTCCTTCCGTTCTCGCCGACTCGCACTGCGCGCCGCCCTTACAACTACTGCTCTACGCTTCTTGCCTTCTTATAGCGTGACATCGTTTCGTTATATACAAAAAATATTGCCGCCGCGGCGTCTTTTTCCCAAACAAAGGAGTATTTTATAAAAGAACGTCATTGTGAAAATGTGCTCATTAAGTTATCTCTATATAAAATTTTTGCAGGACAAAAAAATTTACAAGATGAGATCATATGTGATACAATGTATCCGTCATTATGACGCCCATCAAATAAATTCTTAATCATATATTTCATAAAGAACCCGAGTAAATGTAATATTTTCTTACTTTGTGTAATTTAATTTAAATTATAAGATTTTTTCTTATATTCGTTCAAATTGGTGCGGCACTTCGGATTCCCCATAATCCGTTCAATTTTGAACTGCCGAGCAGCGCACGGGTCGCAGTAATCACGGCGGTTCCAAGTGGATTTCCCCTACACTAGCTTCGAGGACTTCAACTGCTGGCTATTACTCGAAGATAAAGCATGATTATGTTTTTCCAATGATATTTTATATATGAGAGGGTTCTATTTTAATTGATTAAAGAAATATTTAATTTAGTCTTTAGATCGCGTAAATTTCACTACGTTAAATCTAATACTTGACATAGTGTGTGAATGTGTTGCCCATTTAAAAAAAAACCTCATTACAGGCAACTGCGGCGCGGACGAGTGCCGTCTTTGAAGGCCTGCGCCGCTACTGCGGTATTATTCCAGATTATACCGGCTTCCATACAAATGAAATCTCGCTTAAACCACTGCAATTTCGGAACGAGAAAATAAGGCTCAAAAGTTGTTTTACTACACTCACACTTTCTAGTACGTAAGTCTTTTCGAATTGAGAGCTGTTAAGCTCAGCTTTCTTTATATTTAATTTTGTTGAATTAAAGACGAGATTGATCGTTTTGTTTGAGTGTATATGGAATATCTAAAATGCAATTAATATAGCTGAGGCGAATCGTGGCGCAGGGCACAAGAGTGTGACTTTAAATAGGACTGGTAGTGGGTTTAATTTCCGATGTCATTTCTTCGCTCTCGTGCAGAGGCAAAGCGCGGTGTTTGGTTCTGCCACTCAAAACGCAATTGCTTTCGCAATTCGGCGAAAAGTGGAGAACGGAATTTCTTAACATTAGGTTCCTTCAGCCTACCCTGCTGTGGGCGGGATACAGCGTGAAGCTGATTTTTTTTTTATTAATATAACGCAAACCAATCAATTTTCCTTTATGTACAAATCAACATATATTGATGATATGGTTGAGGAGCAGGTAGTATGCCTACCAATCAATAGCGGAAAATTTATTCGTATTATATATTTATAGTATATATTTATTCGTCAATCTTGTTGGTGGTGGTGTGAGTCTAAAAAACTATAACATTATACGAATAATAATTATAACAAATGATATTTGTTATATACTTTGGTCATTGTCAAAATAGTAGTATAGAGGTAACACAATAGTCATTATATATTTAGTTACTATCTCCTCAGAGACTACGTTTGTGGTTCCTACCATACCTACCTTAGACATTCTGCGAAGATTCCTTGTTATACAACATCTAATGCCAAAATTTAGCGTATTTTTACGACATTTCTCTGTATTTATGTAACGCCATCTTTATTAATTAAATATAATATTAATATTTGGTTTTGGTTGTATTTTTAAATCTGGCAAGGATGGGCATTACATAGTGATTAGGACAGATAAATGACGGACATTACTTGTAATGAATGTTTAGGTGGTCGTAATCGTATCGCGTAAAGTGTCGGCGCCATTACTTCACAGCTGCTGTTGCCGAGATATTGCTTCAAGCAACGTTTGCGACTTCGGCGGTGATTTATTCGCTTGTAGTTTTTTTTTTATAATTTTGCTATATAAACAATTTAAGACTAAAATAATTTGTTATTCTGGCTTTATAAAAATATCGAAATTTATTATAAAAAATACACTTTCGTTTGTTATCTATGACGCAAAGCAGAGAGGTAAGTCGAAACGTGAAAGCAGTTACCATTTAATAGGTGTGTCGATGGAGGAGTCACAATTTCCTGCACTTAACAACATAGGAAGTAATTTTGATGACTCATCAAACGACGGACACCGATTGACGTCGTCTGTGGTACGTCTATCACTTTTATATGTAAATCTATTTTCGAATGGTTTAAGTTTCTTTTAAATTATCGTAAAATTAAATAAAATTAAATCAAGCTTCAATCTGTTTCCCGCGCTCAGGAACGTGGGCAACGAGAAGACAGTGTTAAGACATTTCGTTTTTCATTTCCCGCCAATTTCTGAAGACATTCCGTGTTAAGTGGCAGAACCATCGCTGCGCTTTGCCTCGACACCAGAGAGAAGAGAAATGACAATTTATATTTAAATAAATATTTCATTTCCTCGAATGGAGACCGAACCTACACACACTTGGGCCCCTGCGCCACGACTCAATAAAATTAAATATAAAGAAAAATTTCATAAGTTAAATTAGTGTGTAAGTAGGCGGAAACGTCCTAATCGCTGGTTGATTCCCGCCGGAGAGATGCAGCCGTTCGTCATCAAAGTTTGGGAATTGTGACCATCTGCCGCGCCGCGTCGCTCTCAGATTACTATGGAGAACTTCGTTTAATCGTTTTATTAATACGCCACAAATCGCTTACCCACCATCTTTTTTAACCTGATTATATTTTATAAGAATATTTATTTGCTTGTATAGATAGATTTAAATTTTGATTTAAGTTTTACTTATTCTTTTTTGGAATATAATAATTTATAAAACATATAAAATATAGTTTTTGTTAATTAATTAAATTATTTATCAGAATTTTTTTTTTATTTTGAAAGAAATAAAATTAATATAGGTATAAGATAAAATCAGTAAAACATTTCTGAATGCTTAGTGCTTGTAAACCTAGCTATGCAAAATTATTGGCAAACAAACGTTAAATATTCCAAAGGAGTCCATAGCAGGTGGCAGCGCGAACTCCTTCAGGTATCCTCACCGCCCACTTATTAGAGGTCGTAAATAACAAGTATTAAAAGCCTTGTTTTATTTACAAATAGGTACTACGTGTTTGACTTAGTTTAGTTCCATAAATCATTTCTAAATATGAAAGTTCGTTGTATTTATAGATGTAAGGATCTACAAAGGTATAAGTACAGAACTTAAAAACTATTTTTTTCATACTATTTGCCAATTTGTTTATTTCCTGTCAGTAAATATGTATACTAATGAAACAACGGTGACAGAGGGCTAGTCATAAATACCTATATATTTAACCTTCGGGTATGTTCAGTTATATATAGCGTTTAGTAAAAATTATATTAGGTTATGATTTTTAGGGTTCCGTACCTCAAAAAGGAAAACGAATTTGCTTAAGACTTTTATATGGTTATCCATACTGTTATGCACTAAATGAAACTCACAAAAAAGACGTACTAGAAAAATATATTTATTTCATATCAGTCTATGCAGGCGGTAGGTACGCGCACGACAAACACCGTTTTTGATGCGGAAATCCAGATCCTGCGGGAGTTCCGGAATAAAAAACCCCTTATGTTATTCAATAATTTTAATTTTCAGTGTTAGTCTCATAAAAATCGGTTGTTCAGCTTACAATAGAACAGTACAAATATAAAGACAGACAAAACTTTTAAATTGTTTGTTTATTTTGATACTATGTAAATATAATCACCCATTTGGAAAAATCCTTCAATTTGATTTATACATATATAGATGATCTTATAATAAACTATCGCCGTCATTGCCGTCTCTTAAAACGACTATGTCCAGCACTATTGCGTCTGATTGGATTAGTTCGAAGAGCTGTCGTTGCGACGACGTCGAGCTCAAATGTAAAATTTTACGTGACCACTTTCCCAACGTCGCCTTTCAAGGGGCAATTGCATACGAGCCTTCGCCTGGTCGTTTAAATGTAATCATATTACACAGTATTGATTTGTTCTAAAATTTGAATATGCCTGTATTTCTTAAGAAACCAATAAAATAAAAATAGGCCTATCGTGGCAACGTGACAGGTTGTGGATTCGATTCGTACTCAATTAAATGAAATATTTAATATTTTCATTTCATTTCTTTCAGAATTCGCCCGAAAGTGGCAAGTGGATTATTTTAACACTAGGCTCCCTCCATCTACCGTAGCTGATAAGAATACCAATAAAATAATATAATCTTTATTCTTTATATTTTTCTACAATAATTGAATTATTATTTGGATTGCAAATAAAATTTAATTTTTTAATTTAAGAAAATTAAACGTAAGTAATTTCAAAACGTAGACATTTATTTATTTGACCGCTTCGATATATAAAGGTATAGAGCAAAGGAATCCGATACTGTTTCTGTATGGCAAACTATTACGGTCGCTTTGATCCTCTTACTACGATGGTCTCGATATCGAACTGTTGTACAAAGTAACAGCGAATTTACTCTTCTAAGTGTATTCCTTTAAATGCGAACTTTTCTTGTGTGCATTTTGAATAGAACTTATTTGATTGTTATTTTATAGTTAGATAAAAATAAAGTTGGAAAAACTATTGGTTTTATAAGTTATAAAAAATATAAAATTAAATTAACAAAAAAAATATTAAATTAAATAAATAAAGTCGAAAAATCTGAGTAAAGTCAAAGAAAGTTAATAATATTGTAATACGCAAATGTTACATGAGAAAAAGAAATAAATGCAACTAAAAAATAAGCAAACAGTAATGTAATTTATCTTTTAATTTTCTTAGTATTACGTCATTATTTATTTTTTATAATGGCTTCTGTTTTCTTTTAAAAAAGTTTTATGCGCCATTTCCTGCTCAGATTCTCTTGTTGTGAGCTTAGAATAAACTTTAAGTAAGTTATGCATTCCTACATTATATGCATAAAGAAATATTTTAGTAATTTAAATTAAAAATAGCATTCCCGGACACGAACAGATACACTATCAACGATAAAATAAATCTACTTATTAAATCTACTAAGAATGTTGTAATATTCACATCTTATTATACGTTACTTTGAAGAATTATGACTTGGCAAAGTCCTTTATTGGAAATACCTTCACGGGCCTGAAATATTGCTATGTCATGAAGAGGTAAATTTTCTAATTAGAAATTCTTAAGTGAAACTTTATTAACTTTTTACTTCTATAATGAACCTAATGAAATACCGTGTCTGCTCTTGCTTACGTCCGAGACTGACAAGGCTGGCTGTATAGCTGACGGGAAAATGTAAATTTTCTTAGAGCTTATCTATGAAATTGAACGAATGTAATATTGAGGATTTTAAATTATTATAATTCGAGTATTGTCTTTTGTAAGTATGCAAGATTTAACAAAATATTTATAGACTGATACAACAATTAATTTTGTAAGTGTTTTTTTATTTATATTCTGTATAAATTATTTGGTTTAATAAACAGTCACACATGATGACGATTAAAAAAAAAAAAACAGTCGAATTGATAACCTCCTTTTCTTACAGAAGTCGGTTAAAAAATTTCCAATCTAAATATAAATCCATATACGTACCGTACCTATTTATAGAGTACAAAGATATTGGTAAAATGTCTAATTTGTTAACTATTTTATATCTATTAAAATGTATTGTTTCAAAATTTACACAAAACCAAGTAAAACTTGGATTCATCAATAAAAGTTTAGTATGAAACGTAGATAGGCGGGCTGCGGCGACCCGTTGCCCGATGCAATATGATGCCTCGCAATTTATATGTAGGACTTGTTTGTCGCTGCGTGTTTGTTCTACTAGTCGCTGTTCGGCTCGCTCGTTCATTTTTATGAGTTATGGATAAGGTGGGTCCTCCGCTGTTTGCTATACCCATCCAATTGTTTGCCCTAGTAGAAGCATTGTTACGGCCGAAATAAAAACTAAAAATATCCGGCTTGCGAGACAAGACAAGTGTTTCAATGATGTTAAAAGCAAAATACCATTTACTGGCAAATTCGTAGCTAAAAGGTAGACAATTTAGCGAACGAATATTAAGACATAGGTGATATTTTTGTGAATATTGGTCGGTAGTTCTCGCGATGCACCGTCGTTACTGGCGCATTAGACATCGCAGCAAACAATTACATTACCAGAGCATGTATAGTTTGGCACGGTACCAATGTTGACTGTACAGTATACATACTTTGGATACGTCCCACTATTTTCTGCTGTTATTCCCATGGCGATTTCTAGTTCATAGCCACCTTGCAAACTGATATATTGATAAGCTTTCCGAAATATACTGCTTTCAGATTTGTTTTGTGAAATGTTTATAAGATATTTTTCATGTTTTATTTATATAAAAATGAAAATCGGTTAAGTGCGAGTCGGATGCGCCCATCGAGGCATCCGTGCTAAATTCACGATTATAAATCAACGGGAATTACAACTTATAAATGTTGACAAACTTAGATTTGCGTATGCCCTCAATTTGTATAAAATAAACTTTTAATGAATATTTTTAATATTTTTTTTATAAAATACTTATATTTCACTTTTTGGATATCTTCCTTTATCTGTATAAGTAAGTTCTCAATTTGTGACAAATTTCAATCGATCTCAAGATAAATGGTTTTGACAGACGGATAATAAAATAATCTTATAAGGTGAAATCCTTATACCTTTTGAGATATGTTTACCTTTTGAGATACGAAATGTAAAAAATATGTATATATAAATACATATTATAATTATGTATTAATTTCAGAAATTAACATGTAACTATAGACGCGTATAGAAAAGCCAACTAGGCAACACATGCACTCTAGTACAATTATTAATTGTAATTTTCAAAACAAACAAAACTACACTATTTTATTTTAGTCTACGGCATTAAGGTTGTATTTAAATCTAAGATGTTAAAGAAATGAAGGAAATAATTTAGTTCTTTGTCTTCGCAATATCGAGCACGAGACGGACTGCGCCCGGCGGGCATGATGATATTAATCGACGCAAAGCTGATTATGTCGTTGTTTCTAAGGCTGTCCTTTAAGAGTTTCAATTTCAGTTTGTACTTCTTATTTTATTTAATATCATATTGCAATCCTTTTGTGTTGTTATTTGATCGTTTTTATGTCGGTAAGCTTAATTGCTATTGTACTGAAATGTTTTAATAGTTTTTTTTATTTTATTGTTTGACAGCGTATAATACACAAAAATATGCACAGGATACGAATGGAACTGTTAAAAAATATACATAAAACAAAAGTTTAGATTTATATTATTAGTCTGTAGCTGCGAAAGACGATATTATAGGTACATATTATAATTTTTAATTTATTTTTTTAATTTATGCACTCTAACTAACTAACCAACTAATTTTTAATTTATTTTTTCAATTTATGCACTTCTATAGACATAGGTATATTTTAACTTTAAAAAAAATTATATGATTTAAATAACTCTTCGTATATTTGTCAATACTTTAATCCTAACCTATCTTCCTATGTCATTTTCTATACTCCGTAGTCATAAATCTTAATCAAATTATTATAACACTGCATAAACAATTTTTAATCATAAAATAGTACGAAACGGCATACATACCAGTATGTATATATATGCAGTTATACAGTGTGTTCCACAAAGTGTTCAGAATAGTAGAAGTGCAGTGGTAACGTGACGGTCCGGCCCACATAACAGGCGGCTTAAGACCCGTCAGAGCGCTCCGGACGGTCTTCCTGCACCCGATTTGCAAGATCCGCTCTATCGCAGCCGAACACGCTCAAACAATTTCCACTGTTTTACCTAAATACACCATTACGTATATCCCTTGTATTGTACGTACGATGTTCGCCAATTTAGTTAAGATACTTGTCGAGACAAGTGGAGTTGGCTGTTTTGATTTGTTACAGATAAATATGAAGTGTTGAGTAGGCCGGTTTCACGCTTTATCCCGCACCCGCATCCCGGAAACCTAATGTTAAGACACTTCGTTCCCCAGTTTCCGCCAAATTCTAAAGGCATAGCATTGATTTCTTCAAGTGCATGCAAGTTCATCGAACCCACACTTTGTGCTCCTACGCCACGGGTGACCTCATGTTGAATAGGTAATATCTAAATTATTAGATAGATCCATGTATTTATATAACCAGTACTTGGTTGTTTTAACATATTTTTTTATTTTAAGCTTTCGCAGAAGAAAAAAAAGCTTCAACAATATGAACATATATATTATATATATCTATAGACAATGCGATTGCGACGTAAATGCCAATTGTCGAATTGTGATCCGTGTGTCGGCATTTATTGCATAGCACGTCTGTAATTTGCATACGTTTGAATACTAAGTACCGCCGACGTCACGGTTTGAAGCTACTTTAATTGAATAGTTCGATTTATGTTTATTGGTTTATATTTATTTTATACACTTCAAAATAAATATGGTAAGTTTAATTTAAAAAATATATAATTAATTAGCTACACGGTTCTCGATCACTATTGGATTTTTTTCCATTATTTGTTAAGTAAGTCCTCACTTTGTGTCAAGTTCCTAACTGTAGGTCGACGGGAAGTATTCGGTAGGTTCTAATTACGCGGGAAATTTCATGCAAATTGCTGTAGTAACGATACACTAATAATGCTCGTATCTTTTGATTATGTTGACTTACAAGCTTGATTTTCTTTTAATTTTAGATTGATATCTATAAATGATCTTGACAGACGGGCAACAGAGTAATCCTATAAGGGTTCTGTTTTGTTTCTTTTGGGATACGGAACCCTAAAAAGGAAAAAAAAATGTACATAAATACATTTTTCAAAAATTTAGTTGAGATATATAATTAAAAAATAAAAATAAAAACAGAAACAAGTTGTACATTTATTTTAATTAGTACTCAGTATAAATCCACGTGCCAATAAATATACTCGTACTACTAACTTATTATTTTTATTGCTTAGGGTACTTATAATATTCTTTACTTATTATATATTTACTAAATAGCGAATACTATAATTATTATTTCAGAAATTGTCACGAAAAAGACATTGTTACGAAAAAGACATTGTTACGAAAAAGACATTGCTACGAAAAAGACATTGCTATGAAAAAGACATTGCCTACAAGATTGTTGGACATTAGTTACTAAATACTCGTAGCTACATATGTTTTCTATTTTGTACGTCTTATATTTTTGACAGACTACATCCTCAACATGCAACAAAATATGATTTCTCTTGAAGATACTTTGTATGAAATATGTACTGGATGAAGGGGGTGAAATTGAAACTGGCGTTATTACTTAGTATGCATTGGGCGGCTGCGACGTGTCGCGATCGCCTCCGCGACGTTATCGCCCGGGTCACGTCCACCCAATTGTTTTCTGACGACATGTATCATTCTTTTAAATCATATTCCCTGATTTGTTGCCATAATGTGGACTAAATCGCTTACCTCTTGTAATAAGGTTCCATAGGTTCCATATCCACATGACATATCAGTATCATAAGCGTTACGAGAAAGGAACGACTCGATTTCGCAAATGGAAACGATCTACGAATTGCGTCTTTAGTATTCATGAGGATGGTTGAGAAGCCGTGCGACATTTGCAATTTTTGTTTCATTTAATATTCATATTAAAGAGAATGTTTCGTATGAATCTTATGGGGTGGGTGAATGCTGGTGTATGCGGTTGTATGGCGGCCATCAATCACGCACCGCCCGGGTGGTGTGGCTCGAAGGGAACATGATGAAAATGTATGTATTTATCCAATTTGTCAGTTTCTTTTTGACTTTAATATGACATGTTTAGTCGTTAGTTGTCACAATTATAGAGACTACGGTATGTAAATATATTTGCAGGTGCATTTGTAGCTTTTACTGAAATTGTCATTAACCGTAATTACTTAATGAATGACCATCCAAATTTTACAAATTTAACGTGATAGGTATGCGCATTTGGTGAATATAAATTGATCTAGATAGTAACGTATCATTATTATATGCTATTAGATTAATTAAAATGTATTTCATAATATTATAGAAATATAATTAAACAGAGAAAGAGAAAAAATAGAGACAGTGTTCGTTAAGTGGTGGAACTCAACGTCACGCTTTGGACCTAATTTAAAATGAAATTAATGTAAAAAACAACCCGTGTACAGTTAATAAGAATAACTCAAATACTCAAACGAGTAAAGACGATAATATTCTGTTATAATAATTAACATCTCACAGTATAAACGAAAGAAATAACTTACGACAGAGAGATTTTCGTAAAAAATGGCAATAATTTAAACACTGTTTCGGCTGGCTATCCATCAGCGTAAATGTCAATGTCCATAGAATAGGCACCGTGTGAAGTTCGGCATATCGATCATTTGTAACTTAATTGTGCCTTCGAAAGTAGTTTTATATATGTATGTATGTACGTACATATGGACGTCAAATATATACTGATATATATTTACATAGTACACGATATATGTTGTACTCATCGCCCAAATGAAATTTAAATCCCACATGTAACATTTAATAAGTGGAGTTAAATTCACAATGTGGCTTTATCTAACTTTGCTGTTGTTGTTATAGAAGTTATAATGGTCCTCTTTGTGACCAGGAAGCGAGAGCTAATGTAACTGTCCATATGAGGAATGGCTGATCAGATTTTGTTTACTGGAATTTACTACTTCTGGTTACCTTTTGTGCTAAAGCGTATATGGGGACTATGTATCAAATAGTTAATTTTTGAGTGTTCGTCCTTATTGATATAACATCAATATATATACCTTGGTAGAATCGCCCGAATCGAAATTGGTAGAATTCCAAGATCTTGGGTACAAATATTCGGAATTTAGTAAAAAATACTTTTTTATAGAAATAGAAACTTACTAGTTTCTTGTAACACTGTATGTATTTAAAGAGTTATTCCACTCTAAGAGCAGAAAATTATTTTAGAATACGCATAATAATAATAAAATAATGTAATAAAAAAATATAGTTTACTTTTAACTTTTTTGCTTTATGAGACAGTTACTACGTTAGACGTGCTGTCAAACATTTTAATGGTACTACTGGTATAGTTAAGATAAAAACTTAATGTTCTTATTTATTTTCTTATTATTATAGGGAAGTAAGATTTTAATTATTGTATGTATACAATTAACGACTATTAATATAATTAACATACGGTCATGCAAGCATTACCTATAAAAGTTCTACGCATACAAAGAAATCGTTTTATATTTAATACAAAAACTTTATTTAATGATATTTGAATATAAAAATATGAGTGGGTACTAAAATACGTTATTGGAAATATCTATTAAACGTAAAAACATCGTAAGATATTTTAAACATTATATATTCTTTAGTAAAACGTCATTCCAACAAGAGCAAAAGGTACTTATTATGTAGCGAGAACGGAACACAAAGTGGTTGTGTTGATGGATTTTATGCAATTTTCAGTATCTATCACATCCAGCGCTCTCGAACCCGTAGGGATTAAGTTCGATCTTTTCGCAATACTTACAGGGTAAACAGCTTGAGCGCCCGCCCACCTCGCTTGAACGCGAACTACCGACTAAAATAATCCAACACAAAGGTTTCATATAAATTAAAATATAAAATACATTTTTTTCGACATTATTTATGCTTCTATAATGATACTTTCTTTTTATTTTAGTTTTAAAATATAATATTTGTCAGTGCTTAAAATGTAGCTTTCATTTTGAGGATTCCTAAAAAAATCTGTAAGCCTTTTTCTCGATGAGGTATATAAGCATAGCGCGAAGTTTTTATTTGTTATCTAACTACCAATATTTTTGAAGTGGGCGGAAAGTTGAGAGTGAAGTGTTTAATCTCTACTTCACTGAATTAATACTTAAGAAGATAAAAAAATATTACTACAAGAGTAAATAAGAATAAAATGATGTATTTTCAAATTATAAAATCGCGAATCGAAGCAGAAATATTAATATGTAAACCTACTACCTACATATATATATATATGTATATTTTGTTTCAGAGTTTGTACATGTTATGCCTACTTCTAAATAAGGCAAAGTTGTCATTGTTTATCTTTATAAAGAAATAGATATTTTCGATTTGTAGAAAGAACCCAATACATACGTATTCGATACACCCTTGTAAGATTTCTAACAGCACCTTGGTGCTTGACATACTTAGACTGGAATTTAATGAATGCAGAATTGATTATTTTCAGACGATATTATATTTTGATTTATTCAAACATTATTTAACATTTTTGTTTAAAAATATTTACCAACCGATATCGACAGAATTAAATATATTTGTAGCGGTTAATTTAATTATTAATAATTATAATTTAATTTATATATTATTGAAAGTAATTTTGTACAAATGTATTTTTTTTGATGAAAGGGTTTTTTCAAAAAATAATACTTTAAATTTGTTCAAAAAAATTTAGTACCTTGAAGTAGTCCTCGAAATACCACTAAGGGGAATGTTGATATTATATCATTCCCTCGGTTTGTTCTAGCCCCATTGCGTTGGATTTCTATCTAACTTACTCTTTAAAATAGGTTAATGATAGGAAGTGGAACACAGAGAGACTTTATGCGAGTAGATATAGAGTCGTACGTTCGACTATATACTAGTTATGTATATAGAGGTACTAGCGGACGCGCGCAGCTTCGCTTGCGTATTTAGGGGTAAATTCTAATAACGCATGAAACATGTGTTCAATGAAATATTTTTAAGAGTCTAAATTTCAAATTTTATAAAAATCGGTGGTGATTTAAGAATTTTTTTTAGTCCAGATTACGAAAGTAAACTTTTGTCCAAATTTAACGTTTCTACGCACAGCGGTTACGGCTGTGCGTGCGTCTTACCTCAGTCAGTGAGGACAAGTCCTTTTATATATATAGATAATTGTGTATATTTAAGAAATATTTATTATAAACTTGAAAATACCAAAAACTTTTTTGTTTTGGTTTGTATACGTCACTGTAAGGTAGTAATATAACGACAGTACGTTTGAATGTGAATAGAATAAATTTTGAGGATAGAAAATGTTTTCAATTTTCAATTCTTTATGCAAATATGCAAAACGAAACAAATATTATTTAATACTGTCTGTAAATATAATTAATTTGTAAATCTTTATCTACAAAAAATTACATATACACCTATGGTAATCATAAAAAAGTGATATGAGATTTAAATTTATTCATTCTTGTAGTATATTTTAAAAATAATACAGTCAATTATGCAATAATAGGTAACAGAACGCCATATTGAGGCTTCGATTATCATTAATATTAAATGTGTTCTAATTCTGCACTAAACACTATGGTATAGTGTAATACAACAGTCATTAATAAAAAATATCGTACAAGTGTCAAGAAAAATGGTAAGTAGTTGAGAACGTTCGCAGTTTGGGCAGCGAGCAGGGAGCAGGGAGCGACTTCTGACAAATTATTTAAGAACGTGTGTAAGGCGACGTGCCTATTATTCGTTTGATTGATCGCCTTGATAGCTGCGACAAATGATTCCACCTTAATATATCTCTTTGAAATACTTGAAGCTTGTTATCGTTTACTATGTTGTATTATTTTTCAATAAAAATTGTTATAATTAAATTAATAAATGATTGTGGCAATTAATTATAGGAATTACTTTTGTATATAAATGCTATATGCTCATGTGTTTGTAGTATAAATGCCGTTCAAAAGTCTTAATAATTTCCCTAAAATATTAAATTTTAGAATAATTACCGCAAAAATATTAATTAATGTCAATATTGTAATATTTAACTTGATTACCATATAAAATTCCAATACTAAAATAAATAGAACCGAGTAAGTTAAGTTATTCGAATATGTGTATTTTAGAATTTCATTTTATATGAGGGGAATTCATCATTTCCATCCATTTACGACATCGGACCCAGTTTTGACAGCCTTGTAAAGGTTGTATTAGGCAAAATTAACAGCAGTTGGTGATACTTTCAACGGGAAAAATGTATGTAATGTCACGTGTGAATCGTTACGTCAACGATTTATGACCCTCTTAATAATACCAAAGTTGATATTTTAATGTAAGGCCATAAATATGGTTGTCGATTGTCGATGTATTTGTAGCTTTTGTTAGCTTTTTGGATTTGACTAAATAATTTATGTTTTCTAATCGATATTTTACTTGCTTATTATAGAGCGGAAAATTACAACTACAATTTTGTTTTAATGAAAATACTGTGTTTTTATTATTTTATTTAATGCAAAGAAGAGGGCAAAGGAAACATCGTCGAAATAAATTTAAATTATAAATTATATTTGTGGCGTCACTCAACACGCAATGCCTCCAGAATTCGGCAAAAAATGGGGAATGAAAGTGTTTTAACAGGAATGGAGTATCTTAACATTAGGTTCCCAGATTCCTTCTGCCTCTCCTGCTAGGTGGAGAATACAGAGTGAAGCTTACAATAATGTAACTACCATCGAAGTATTGTTAAATATTAAATTTTATAGGATGAGACGAAATGTCAACTTTAAAATACGGTATAAACCTTGAAACAAGTGTTAATAATAACATGTTGAAATAAAAATAAAATTCTAAATTCCAAATCACTGAAAAATCTTCATAGGTTAAATACTTTTCGATATTTTGTCCTAATCATGCTGTATAATATATAGCAATCACATAATACTTAAAAAATATAAAGTTTAAAATGTTTTATTAAAAGATCGCAGTTCAGTAATCGACCAGTCACTATAATATAAAGATGTACGTTGTACGCCACTTTCTTGAACCTCTCGGCTTATGTTGGCGCGTATGCACCAATAATTTACACGAGTTTTCCCTGAAGTTTTCTGCACCATAAGTTTTGGATGGCTTATTCTAAATTCATACAAAGAAATTATGTTCATTTGAAACACAGTGTAACTATCATGTTATTAAAAATATCTATAGGTACGTACACGTCTGTTCATGATTTCAAAATAACCGTGTTTATTTTTCATTTCGTTATTTATACGATACTAAAACACAAACAGTTTTGAAATTTACCACAAACAAAAAAAATAAATTTATTTAAATACAGTTAAATCAGTTATAAATAAGTATTAGTATAGTTCTTGCGGTCAAAGCCGCATGGGGGCCGCTACTTTAATAATATTATAATTTTTTTAATGTATATTATTTACAATTATTCTTGAAAAATTTTACAATATAGCTACTTAAAGTAACTCTCACATACTGTACGTATGGTAGCTTCTATTAAATTTACACAACACGGTAAATTACCGGTATAATAGTCTCATGTATATAAATATAGGACAGAAAATAGTTTATATAAGTAATATACTCAGAAATTATTAATATCCATAAATAAAAAAAACTATATATTTCAGTAAAAATTTAAGTAATTCATTAGAAATTGTATTGGAAGTTACAGAAAATAAATAAGGTAACATAATTGAATGATTGTTTACCATAGAGCAGCAATCCAGGTTATTCCGACTTAGTCCCGGGAAAACTTGCTACACTCGGGGGAAATCAACACAACAATTACATCTCAAAGGCGATATCCAATAACACTGCTAAAACCTTTAAAGCCCTTTTCAATTGTTGTTACTTATAATAACGTTATAATAATATGAGATTTCATTTTCAATTTCACAATCTATCATTTATATATACTCGTCTATAATTCTTTTAAAGTAATTGATTGATGATAAAGTAAATATATATATATATATATATATATATATTTATATATATTTTTACATATCTAAAAAAAATAAGTTATTACCAATGAAATTTCATAACTAAATTATTATCATTAGTTTTTAATTATTGTCATTAGTATTAAATTATTATCATTAGTTAGACTATTGACTGTTGACTTCATAGTCAATAGTCTAACTAATGATAATAATTTCATTTCTATCTACAAATAGTTACAACTTCATGACTTCTATGTAGATTTCTATATATTTAAACTTATTTTAAAATGATTTAGGGAATTATGATAAATACTCAGAAGTGGTCGTCCCCGAGGGTGAAAATCTTTCAAGCATGAGCGACGTAACGCGGATGGTGAGTTTCAAAACAATATGATATCATCGCAGAAATTTACGCAGTCCTAATAAGATTTACCTTAACATTAATGCGCATCTCTGCGTCCATTATTTAGAGGTATTATCTAAACAGTTGGTTGGTTGTATCTCTGATATTTCCATAAGACGGCGTTAAACTGGCTTATGTTCTATATGTATACATTTATACTACAAATATAATATTTATTAAATGTGATATAATGTGGATTGAAATTTTAGTTTTTTTAAGTTATCGCTCTGGTAAAGACGCAAATCGCGACGGTGAGTTCTGTAACTCAACACGCAATGCCTGGAGTCATTGTGCGTTCAGCACGAAATGCCCAGAGGCCACACTATAGTTGGGGAAGAAATTATCTTAATGAGAACAGAGTGTCTTAATATTAGGTTCCTTTTACCTACCCTGCTATATGCGGAATACAGCGTGAAGCTAAAAAAATAAAAATAAAATTATTATCAGTATTTACTATTTTTGTTATCCATGTACTTTTACGCAGTTAGTAATTTTGGTAATAATTAAGAATAGTACAATAAGGAAATATTATTGAGACAAGGAGTGATAATAAAAAATAAAAATACTTAAAAAAAATACTCAAAGAAAACTTTATTTATAAAATAGAAATATGTAAAGCTATAAGAGTAAAAATTAAGTTTTCTTTTTCGTTTAACATTTCACGTCGTAATAACAAATAGCTTAATGTTAGAACACGACGAATCGTTTCAACCTTTAGAGCCATGAAAATGAAAATGATTAATTATTTTTCTGCTCTTTTCAAAACACCATCTTATTCTTTTAAGAACATCCGTTATTTTCCAGTTCGACGACGATGAGAGGGTGATTCTTGGTATAAATTATTAATAAATTAGTCATTGCTTTACTTTCTATTTTTATTTCATATCTTGGGTTATTTAAGCTATAAAAAATCATAGTATATTATATAGGAATTAATTGTTTCAAGATCCGTACAGCAAAACGAAAAATAGGAACCCTTATCGAATCACCTTGTCCGTCTATCAAGACAATGTATGTCCAGATTGAATTTGACTTCTACCCCAGAAGTCAAATTCAATGGAAAAAAAATCATTAGAGGCTCATATCTGTAGTCTTTTTCATACAAATGGAGTGCTTATTCCCACTCGAAGAGTTATTGTTTGTCAACTTGTGAATTATACTTCCCGTTGACCTTCAATCCTGAAATTCGTACGGAACTCTCCGTGGGCTCATCGTATTTTTATTTGTTTTGTTTTTAATTTCTTATTATTTTACATTTCTTAGATATACGCAAAAAAATGTATTCAAAACAACAAAATCTCAAGCATTCTATAAATATATTACCTTTTTGGTCAGTACTTCACATCTACATATATCACAGTCAGGCACTGTCAACAGAACCATTAAAAGTGGATCACCGTAAACAAGAATTATAACCAAACCCGCATAGAGCAATAGTTCCTTTTATGGAGAAATAGTTATATGATAAAAGCCATACGCTGTATTACGACTTCTGAAACATAAAATCAAGATTTTTAATAACGATATATATTGTGACCAGTGACGACTTAACTTGAAGTAAACCAACCATAACTAGTCAAAATCTTTTAGTTTCTTTTTCAGCTTCTTGCTGTATCCCACACATAGTAAGGTGGGTAGAGGGAACATGGAATTCTAGTGCTAAAACATTCCGTTCCCATTAAGACCTTTCCGTTCCCTATTTTCGGATCGGATTTTTGAGGAATTGCGTGTTGGCAGAATTCAACTGCACTCTTTTCTCGGTTACAAGGGCGAGAAAATGAAACTACAAAATATTTCATTTCCTCGAATGGGAATCGAACCCAAAATTTGATAATGTGCACCTGCGCCACGACAGCCTCGACTTTAGCAGTTCGATTAACTGTCAATATTATTAATTGCTGGAGATTTACTTTTAATTAAGACACATAATTATCTTAATTTTATTATTCAAATCTTGAATTAATTGATTTAAAAATCTGCTAAATATTACAAATGCTTAGGAATTTTATATTCTCGCCGCATTGGTGGTCATGTTACATTGGTAAAGCATCACCAACTAACCGCCGTCCCTTCCTAACAAGTTGCGCCTGGGGCAGTCGCGACCTGTCGGAATGCTAAATACTTCCTCGATTTACAAACATTCGTCTTTTACTTAAATTTCATTTGTCTTACTTTTCCCAAATATTTTCGCTTTTAGCTTGTACGAATAAACAAAGAATTTTTGATAGCAAAAAGTATTTACATGCGGTCTTTGGTGGCGATTGCGTGTAAACTGAAATTGAAGTGTCTCGCTCGAAATGCACGCAGCAAAAGGCGTCAAAGGCTTTATTCACATTCATCGACACGTAACGCCATCACCGGCTCTGGTCGCCGCCGTAAAATTTTAAAGGATTGAGAACACATGACAAGGCATAAATAAATTTACTGTACTTTTTCATACATTTAAGATTTTAGAGTTTTAATTTTATTATGTCTACTGGTTTAATAATGTTTGCTTAAACATTGTTAAGAATGTTTTGAATGTTTGAAATTTCATAATCAAAATCTAGATTTTCTTATTACTACATTGAAATTTATTAGGGAAAGTTGGGACACCGCGAATCTCAACAGTCCTGAATGAACGCTTAAAGTTTCAGTGAAGCAGTTACGCTCCCCTTCTAGGCGAACAACGTAAATTATTCCCCTAGAAGAAATCTCTAAGGGCTGGATGACGGATAAGGGATGAGAGGTTTTATTGCTTACACCGGCCTACGTTTGTAACCGCCTTAAAATGCCCACCCAAAATGTTAATTAGGGGACGAAAATATTCAATATCGACTATTAATTTAATTATCGGTGGATAAAATTAATTTTGCTTCTCATTAATTGGATTAATATTTATTGACTTTTAAACGATGTCATTTAAATAAAGGTATAAAGAAAATCAGTTTTTACTTTATCGAATTAAAATGTAATGAAAAGCAGAAATTTAATAATTTTATAATTAACTGTATAATATTAAAAGCACATTTTTTAAAATAATTATGACTTAATTTATCTTCCAAATATATTTTTTTAAGTCTGTCTGTCTCATGCAGAGTGAGATTTGTACAAATTGCAGGTAGGTCTAGCAGTTGTAGATCAACGGATGTAGTAGGTACAACTTATTAAAGTTTATAAAGTTAAATTTACGGTCGTATGCACTCATTTTATATGAAAAAAATATATATTTGATATTAATTTTAGCATGATATCTCGAAGTGATCTTGAGATAAACGACCTTGACAGACGAACTGACGGAAAACAAAGTGATTCTACATAGATTCCGTTTTTTCTTTGAGATACGCAACCCCAAAAACGATTTTAGCAACGCAGATTAAATCATATCTCATACAATTGGGCGCCATCTTATTAAAAGTAAATTAAGGCAATATTTCCAGCTAATCTGTATATTCATCTAAAAATACTTATAACTATATTGGAAGAGTATAATATATGAATTATAGAAATAAAAGTTTTAAAGAGACAAATATATTCCGTGCTTGAAATATAAATAATTAATTATTTTCATAGTAGGTATCTTTTGTCGCGTCGAGAAGAAACACGGAACACGTTGCTCAAGCTGTTGTTTCCTGCAGCGTACTTTCAATTTTCGTTTTTATGCAACAATGCTAATTGTAAAAGAGTTAACGAATATATAAAAAAATATTTTATTTTATTATTCTTTGTATTTATATGTTAATCAGCTGGCTTAAAATATTCGTTATATGAAGAAATCGACGTCTCACCGCGTATATTTCTTTCACTCACAAATCCAATTTAATTAAGGCGAAGAACTCGCGGTTAAAATCCTATTTAAGCCGTTTTTATTACCGCCTGTCGAGCAAAGACGGTTTGCAACCGCGCTCAAAGAATTTGAGCGCTCGCGAGGATTTCGCTGGCTTTTATCTTAGCAGTCCCGTGGATAGTACTGATCTGAATGCAAATTTATTTATTTTATATGTCTGAGAAATTATTATAAAGTAGTACCTAATCTATATAAAATTTTATAAAAATATCTATCTTATTTAATGATAAATTACAATTTCTGTAATGTTATATTTTTTAACGAGCTCATAATGCTTCATAATTTTAATTTTAATTGATAGTACTTAATTTAATAATATTTACAAAATATTAGACGATTTTAAATAAGTAACAAATACTGCTCACCTTAGTAGTCTCTCCAGGGAGCGACGGGATGTTTACCCTCAATTCTAAAAAGATCCGGCTAATCCCATTGTTCCCAATGGAACTCGTCTTACATACGTATATGTATTTTAACGTTTTGTCTTTCAAACTCGGGAATATAAAGTAAATTCGTTAATTTTATAATTGAGGCAATTTAACAAATTATCAACGAAAGGAAATCGTATTTTTAGCGCCGTACAAGATTGTTTTAATGTTATTCAGAAAATACTTTTCAATACAAGATTTTCATTGCAGGCCAGAAGCTAACGGGGCCGTGGTAATGATCCGAAAATGCATGCATAATTTACCCGCAAAGAGCTTGTTTTGTAACGTTATTAGTTCGTAATCTCGCCGGAAATGGCCAACAACATCATTTGCTCCCGTTTAAATATTTAAATAATTTATTTCTGCGTCAGACAAACAATGCAGGTTGTAGTGATTGTTTTCATTTAAAAGTAATGTAAATGTATAAAAATGAATGCAAAATAAATGTATTTTATGTTATATGAATTATTACATTGTTTAATTAAAATGTCGTCGGATTGTAAAATTTTAGTATCACAAAAATATTTAATTTAAATATAACAAAATTTAATTCCATTACGTTCACTTACAACAAGCCTTAAAATATCAATTTAAATTTCAAAATCGATCACTCCTATAATATTAAGGTAACTTATCGTTATGCACTAATTTTTAATAGGTTGATAGAAAGTACAAATAAACATATACAAAATATAAATAACAACAGTTGATTACAAAATTAAACAGACATTATATATAGTATACGAGTAATATCTAATTACTATATCGCTTTAATAATAAAGTTAACTGGCCAGTTGAATAACGACGTAAGACGCTATTAATAATAACAATGCAAAGGAACTAATCCAGAAGGGAGGTGGAATAAGTTATTTTGGAAGTAGCAAGTCTGAGTTTGCAATGATAATTTAATCGGGCTGTAAGTGAGTTGAAGATTCTTATTGCGTTTCCTTGGAAGTGGTAATAAAATTGGCGTCATTATGTTACATAAAATGTTACCGGCAGCTCTATTTCATTGAGTAATTAATTCAACACGATCTACTTTATTAAAGAGATACTTCGAAATCTTTATAAGGGACTATAACAGTTTGGCCATGTTTATCCTTCTATAGATTCATTTTTTTTCAGCTTCACGCTGTAAACCGCATATAGTAGGCAGAGGCTAAGCAGAGGGTACTTGGTGTTAGGACACTCCGTTCTCTACTTTCCTGCCTTGCCTTGCCTTGCCTGCGCTTTTGTTTCAGTACCACGGCGAAGAAATGAAAATATAAATAAAAAATAATTCATTCCCGCGAATGCGAATCAAACCCACAGCCCTGGGCTCCTGCGCCAACAGGTCCATCATTATCCATACAGATTCACTTTTCCACAATTATTGACAAACGGAGTGTGTGTAGAGTTGAGTAACAGTATCATATATTTAGACGCTTGGAGCGATGATAAAGGGAATGATTAAGCTGGGCGAGATGCTAGTAATCACATAAACAGAAACCGAGAGGTGTGTCAACACTAACACAAGAGCCCACAAGTATACGTGTGGGTACGTCTAGGTACTTAGGGAATTACGCATTGCATCTGTCGCCTCTGCAAGGAAGTGTTGTATATTGCAAGCAAATAATTTCAATAATTTTAATAAATATAATTATAGTAACAACAGTTGAAAAAATTTTATAATACAGGTACTATCTATATTGTATTTTTATCCATATGTATTGATTGTTTAATATTTTTAAATCAATTTTTAGTGATATGATACTCAGTGACAAAAAAATTGCCAACAATAATTGCTTTTTTTTTTATATAACTTCACATTATATTCCGCATGTGGCAGGGTAAGCAGAGGGAGCCTAGTGTTAAGACACTCCGCTTGCCACTTTTCGACGGATTCACGAGGCATTGACACCAGAGCGAAGAAATGAAAATATTAAATATTTCATTTCCTAAATGGGAATCGAATCCACTACCCATCGCCACAACTGGGCTCTACCTATACTATTAATTTTATTTGTATTATACACGAAAATAGAACTTTATATAATTTTAATATATCATTCGTAAAGACTTAATATATTTTAGTGAACGATAATTTTCATACAACGCAATAAAAGATCTTTACAGTTATGGCCTACGCAGTTGACGTCAAAGATAATATCCTCGTACAGAACGGAGAGAAGAGAAATCGAATTAAAATAACGCCATCAGACGAGTTGGCACGATACCAATTACGGTCAATGCTAAGTTAGATACGGTGGCACAATTTACGTTTGTAGTGGAAATGACTTTATTGATGGTCTATTCAATTCTCTTTGGCCATTGGCACTCTTAAGCGTTCTGTTCTATTATGTTCTCGCCAGCGTGTGTGTTCAGTTAGTAATGTGGGGTCAAAGAGCAAATTTCGTATCCTATTAGATGTGATTAGTTTTAAAAGGGCGAAATGAAAAAAAATAAAATCAAAATCAGCTTCACGCTGTATCTCGCACAAAGCAGGGTAGGTAGAGGGAACCTCCAAAAACACTTCGTTCCTAATTTTATTATTATTGATTATATTAAAGATTTAATCTTCCTTATTTCGTAGCAATCGTTATTCAATTATATGTCTCAATACTTTTTAATCACATAATATCCAAGGGCGCAGGACCGGACGGAGTGGCGAGCATTGGGGGAGGCCTATGTCCAGCAGTGGACCTTAAAAGGCTGATGGATGGAATATCCAATATTAACTTTAAAAGGGCTTTCACTACATTATAATTTATAAGCCAATGGCGTCATGTATTGATAGTTATAATGCAAGTACAAATTAATAAATTAATTAATAAATTATGAATTAACAAGACATTTGGTAGCAAATATACGTTTAAGTATAAACTACATAAATACTATAGACACACAGAAATTTGTACAGAAACACGATAGCATAAAAGGCTAGATTTACTTCCGTTTACAATAGTACAAATGTAAATTCCAAATATTTATATCTCAGACGTGATTTGTGTCAGTTTCGAAGACCAAGCTCTGTCCCTGTCGAGTGCAGGTGATAAATCGTAAGGCGACATGAGTTTTTACTAACGAGACAACTTGACGTATGTCTACCCGCAAACGTATTCACGGGGTGATTGTTAACACTGTCGCGACAACACGTTTCGCACGGGACATTTTTTTTGTTAAAAATCATCGATTCCACTGAGGGTCTGTCGTGTTCCGGAATGTTTTCGTCCGATTTGGGGAATGGAGATTTTTCAGCGCGGTTCAGCGGGCGCCGTGTCGTACAAATGCACCGATGACAATAAATATCGGGCGCGGCGAGCCGTGAAATCGAATAGGCTCCTGTGAGCGCTTTACAATCAGCAGCCGCCTGTCGTACGCCTATACCCGTTCCGCTATAACTTACTGACTTTTCCATGCATAAAAACTTATTTCGACTCTATTATCTCTGTGGAACTACATTTATAGATATTTGATTTTCAGTTGGTATACTCCTTAAAGGAATTTGTATCATTAAATTAATTATTAAATTTTCCAATATAAATTTAAATGAAATTACGTGTTATAAAGGATCAATAACCCACTGTATAATAAATAATGACGTACATTAAGTATTTACTGGCAGTGCTGTGAAATTCTAAATAATATATTTTAAACATTCGCGCACGCAGAACGGGAGTAATTTGCGGTGACGCTCCCCCCCAGTCCCGTGACGCGTGTTCGATTAGAGCACAAGTAATTCCGGCAAGGAAATTGAAATCTTAGCAATGCCCTACGGACTATAATTCTACCGGATTGAGGTATGAAATGAAAAACAAACCTGAGTTATGGTATAGCAATGCAAACAATATATCTTGCGGAGGAAACTTTTCAATTCTAACGGGACATCGATTTTTAGAAGTATCTATTTGTTTCTTGTCCGTGGCTTTAAATGTAATACAAAGCTATTTGTTTTACTATTCTATACATTCTATTTCGTGGTTCAATTATGAAAATTATAATATTATGAAATTGTCACATATGTATATCAAAAGCGAATAAGTAAACTTAGTGTTAGGGCAAATGTTTTCCTTTCCAGCTTTTTCAGAGACATTAAATGTTGAGAATCTGAATCCAATGGAACCCTTATAGGATCATTAGGTTTGTCCGTGCGTCAAGACTATTTATCTCGAGATCACGTAGAGGTAACAAGGTGAAATGTATATCAAATATTCAGGTCTTCGGTTTTTGTAGCACAGACAAAATGTAGATTCTAAGTTAATCTAATTAAAACCGTATTCAAAACCCATAGGGTTACATTACACGGCGCAATACTCTTCGTAGCGCAATACTTCCCGTGGACCTAGAATTATGAAATTTGGCACGAAGTAAGAATTGACAATATAAATAAAAGAAAACTAAAAATGGAAATTGACATTTACATATAGATCGATAAAATGAAAGTATTTCAAGTACTATCAACAAAACGTATTTATTACAATTATTTTCTTATGGTAGTAGTTTTAGTTAGTAGAAATTCTAAATTGCTTATCATGTTTTCACCATAAAAAACCTGTTTTAGCCCACAATTCTGTAAAGAGCAATATTTAATATTGAAATTAAATATAGTGTTTTAGATTTTGTATATTCAATTTTAAAAAATATATTCATAGTGTTTTAAAATACAAAACTAAATGAGCAATCGCAGTTCTAATTCACAACTGTGGCTGTGGCTATGACTCTTATATTTTACGTAGCATTTACAAACAGCGGCAGAATAATCGGGTGTGGAATAATGAACACAAGCCCGGGGCCCAGGAGTTTAATTTTCCTCTTCCGCGCGGCTGTCCGCTCGCCCGAGCTCATTAATGGAGCGACAATACCTCGCGCTTCGTCATTTGCGCCTTCGCGTCTACCATCGAATGCTAAACAAAAATGCTTTCTATATTACTTTTTATTTTTAGTATTTTATTTTTTTTTGCATTTTGCTGTGGCTTGTGGGTGTAAATATATATAAATATCATATTGTATATCACGATGTGATATAATGTTTTAATTATTATTATTATTCCCTAATGCAGCAGAGAGATATGTGTATTAGTGGATATCTGTATGTCGTATGTGGTATCATAGCTCTCTTATGAATGAACTAATTTTGATCGAGTTCTTTTTTGTTTGTAAGTTGATTTAATTGAGTGTGCATATACCTATTATTCATAAAAAATATAATCCGCTTATTGAAAATCATCAGATCTAATCAAGTTGATGAAAAGCTGTGAGCAACATCCTCTGACCTGATTTTAGTTTAAAGTAATTTTATACTACAACGAAAACTCTCATTTCTCAACGTTAATTTCAATTTAGTAATTGAATAAATGTTATATTTTTGAGACGATGAAAAAAAGCAAGCTAAGGGATTAAAACACATTTTTTTTAGTTCTACGCTCTATCCCACATACAGCAAGGCAGACAGAGGGGACCTTGTTTTAAGACACGCCGTTCCCCATTTTCTGGCGAGTTCTGGAGACATTGTGTGTTGGGCGGCGGAACTCAACGCCACGGCTGGCGAAAAAATATTAAATATTTCATTTCCTCAAGTGGGAATCGAGCCCATAACCTTCTACGCTACAGACACCCGCTTATGCCGCTGTTCCACGACTGGCTTCCAATAAAACAATAGTTATTTGAAAATAATAAAATATTCCCAATAACTAGCATCTTGACTTGAACTACGACATTAGTCTCATGAATGAATCATCGCGATCGTGTCCCTAGACCCCGACGGTCGTATTCGATTAGCACGAATAATTCCGAAAGGGAAATTGAAAAGCTAAAGCGGTGCCCCAAGGACTTGCTCTTTCTGTTATTTGCGGGCAGACGCTGGCCGTGTGGAATATCCAACTAGGCTCATTCTCTATTTGATGATTAATATAGCGTTCGACAACTTTGTTGCATACTAAACGACGCTTCTACCAATTAACCTATAACCAAATTGTATAGGATATTTAGATTTTATAGTACCAGAAGGTTAACTTAACTAACCAATATAACTTTTCTACAGGCGTGTGTGTTTTGTACTGTTGTCAGCAGAAATACAATATTAAAAATAAGTTTTTAACATTAACTTTTAATAATAAATGTATTTGCTATTGTAGCAAGCTGAAATCTTTTGGTTTATTTGGTAGTTAATAAAAAGTTGGTCAGCAGAGGGCAGTCTATTTGCTTTGTCTTCGGATTCAGTTGTAAACAGTAAATAGCCGGACACGGTTCTGTTCGGTAATCCGGCGTTAATTAGCAGCTCGTCGGCACGGGGCAACCGCTACTCACGGGTGTTAACGTTGCCTACGTTTTTATTTTTAAACGTAAGTATTAATTTTACATTTACGTAGCAGAGTAGGCAGAGGGAACCTGGAACCTAGTGTTAAGACATTCCTTTTTCATTAAGACACTTCTGTTCCCCATATTCCGCTGAATTCTGAAGGCATTGCGTGAGTGGTGTAACTTAACGCCGCCCTTTTCTTCATTATCAGACCGAAGAAATGAAAATTTTAAATAATTAATTTTCTCTAGTGAAAATATAAATTTTTTGTACTATTACAGAATATTAAAATCAGTATGAGCCTATTTATAAGCGAAAACAACTAGTCAATAGACATACAACCAAAGATACTAGTAGGTATATTAAAGAGAAAAATTTCAACGAAAAACATAAAAAGAGATTTAGCTAATAAAAGTTGACTGAACTTCGTAGAGTGTGTATGTGTAGACCCATTGTAATGTAACGAAGTAACGCGCACCGCATACGACCCACTTTAATCAAGTTGTAACTGGCGTGTGTTGTGAGAATCCATAATCGAGCGAAAATTATGTTGTTAGGGGTTACCTTTACTTTATATCATTTATTATACTTACACCTTCTTTATGAGCTAGGGGTTAAAAGGACACTAATGGCCTCGTAGTGCTTGCATTTTCTAAATTATCTTTATTCAATATTTATTAAATTTACATATTTTTTATAAGTGAAGGGTTAAAAGGAAATTTTTGTATAAATAGTATCTTATAAGTTATCCGAAGTTTCAATAGTTTGTATTGTGCGTCCCACTGTTACATATAAAAGTAACGCGGACCTCGCACAATTTAAGTACTTTCATAAAGTTTCTGGAATTGTATATTATAAACTTTCACGAAATGTGTATTCTTTTAAGTGGATACAGATTTAATGTTATTATACAAGTAGCCCTTTTTTATTTCGTCATCAATATTAAACAGAATCGTAAGACATTTTTATAAAAACGTTACTAATCCAAGAAAACTATAAAATAAAAAAACGTATTTTAAATCAAAAACGTTTACAAAATTAAAATATATTAAAGTATTGTTATTGGGGGTCATGTTAAATTTATTGCAAATAAAGATAAAAAGCAATTTCAAGAATTATATTATATGGCTGGGGACCGACGCCTCTAATCCACACCTAATTGGTAGCCAGAAGACTATTAGACTTGAAACGGTAGCCCATTGCAATTATCGCGACAAAGGATTTACCGGCTCACCTCATTACGCGTATTTTAGCTAAATGAAAATAATTTTATTACTTTCGTAGCTTTACCACTAAGTTAATATTGTTTGTTAAACCTTATTAATATGTTTTTATAAAATGTTTGACTGTTTTCTATTGAAATTTGAAAAATATTGAAAAATCTTTATAAACATTGAGATTGCTACAATTAGTAGGTGTTTTAAACACCTTAAATTTAATGTTACCACAAAATTATAAAATCATACAATCGAATGATGTGACAAAAAAAGTTTTTCAATAAATGTAAAATCATAGCATAATATAATAATTTAGCCCACATTTTACACAACAATTTCAAAATATAAAACAAAAACGACAACACAAAAAAAAATCTAAAACAATTCTACCTTAAAAGAAACACATCAAAATTCTTAAGGGGGAAATATTACTTTGCAATCGCGAAATTCTTGGCTGAAACAACTCGCGGGGAGGTAACGTTCATTTCGACAAAAGACGAGCAATATTCCGCGCACAAAGGAGAGCAGCCGATAGATTCAATGCAGTGACACAAGAAATGGCGGCACAAAGCGGTAACAAAGCTCATATTGAAAGTTGTACAACGTGGTGGTGGTGTGGCGCGAGCGATTGCTCAATAGTTGCGTGTGGATCGGTATTAGCAAATTCGATTTTTTTAGTTACCGATAGTTATTTGTTGCAATAAAATATGTACACATAGCACATAGCAGGTTAGGCAGAGGGAATCTAGTGTTAAGACAGTCCGTTCCCCACTTTCTGCCGAATTCTGGAGGCATTGCGAGTTGAGTGGCAGAGTTCAACGCCGCGCTTTGCCTCGACACCAGAGCGATGAAATGGAAATATAAATGTAAATAGATATTTCACTTCCTCGAGTGGAGATCAAACACACAACCGTTGCGTTACAGACACACTATTGTGCCGCTACGCCACGACGGCCTAGACGGAGTATCTAGACAAATTCTTTTCTAAACTATACAAATACTCGTATAGTTAGATACTATATTTATACAGTTTAGAAAGGAATTTGTCTAGATATTTTTTTAGAAATTTATTTTGTAAAGAAGATGATTTGTTTTAATGCTACCTTAGTATCTAAGAGTTATCATTGTCATTGAAAATTGAAAATGGTATATAACTTGAAATATAATGCTTGTCTCTATTATTTTTGATGAACGTATTTCTAATTGATTTTATTTGTATTCTATGTTTAATTTATCGAATATTTTTTTGAAATTTTGGATAGTTGGATGAATAGTTGGATTTTGACAATTCTTCATTGGATAGGGCATATAAATCCCTAAGGTGGTCTGATGTAAGTTCAAAAAAAACCAAAAAGGTAAGAGAATTAGTGGCGACTAAATATTTACTCTGTTTCCTACTAATTTTCACTATAGGATATAGTTTGAAAATTTCTTCTTTATAAATTTGGATTACATTGCAAAATATGTCTCCATGGTGGCTACACGCAATATAATCACAATTCGGTACATAAAATAAATCTGAAAATTAACTATTTATACCACAGCCAGCTTTGACAAAGTAATTGCTTACAGTACTACCAGTACCATCTTTAATTCCAATATTTCTTGTGTATTTGTTTTGTGTACTTATCAGTTATTAATATGGCAAAAGGCTTTACATATATTTGAGCTAGTTCTTTATGTTAAATTTTAATAATAATTTATCTTTTTATTGTGTGTAAGTAAATTGAATAGGACATTTTTCACAGTAAGTGTAATAAATATTAATTATATTTTTTGAAGTGTTTAGTGGCGCAGAGGCACAACGTAAGAGTGTATACACGACAGGTTTCACAGGTTTCACAGTTGATGTATACTATAATAATTGAATCACAATTAGGTTATGTTGGAAATGGCTTTATAAATATTTGTGTACAAAATATTCAGTTACTTACATGATTATTTAAATTTAATATTTCTTGATTTGATTATAGAAGATATTTAGTTTTTTTACAAGATGTTTCACAAGAATTCAAATTTCGAACAAAATAATTATTTTAAAGGAAAATTGAAGGAAAAAAATGACCAATGAACATTACCATTATGTTAAAAACTTAGACAAACTTTTTATATCGTCAATAGTTTCCGAGATTAAACGTAGAAAGTTTAAGAATTTCGATTTGAGACGCATGCGCGTGCCACACGCACCACCCCTTAAGGCTTACGACCGCCTCCCTCAACAAACATTACCTGAAAATTGAACCTTTTGCTCTGAAACACAAAGCGTTACAGTGCGGTGATTCATCATTTAACAAAAGTTTGGAATCGACATGATCCTTCAGTTCTAAAGCAGTCATTATGTTCACGTAGGAAGAATAAAATTTTCGTAGCCGTATTTTCTCAGAATTCATGATTTATTATGTTTTCTCTTTCCAAGGGAAATACAATGTAAATGAAACTCAATTTCAAAGTAGATAGAGTACATTTTTCTCCACACGTTTAGTACTAACAGGATATTTTACGAGTAAGGAGCGCAGTGTTCAGTCGGCTACGAGCCTCGGCGTAGCGCGGATAAGTTACTACGTCCGCGTCGTAGCGCGCCCGTAACTTACTTCGTAGCACTTTAAACAGAAGCGAACCGCATGTGCTACGGTTTGTCGTGTTTTCTTGTATTACATTTCAGTACTTCCTTTAGGGATTTCTTGACTTTTACTGGTATTCATATTACATGTATTGGTTAAATCAAATATTTCAAACTAGTTAAGAATTTACAAAATAGTATTGTTTTTTAAATTATAACAAGCTTTTCTTTGATTAAAAAGTGGTCTTAGTTACTAAAATAAAAATATTTTAATAAAACTCAAGAAGAGTCTTTCTTATGAAATTAAAAGTAGCATAAATTTTAACTAAGTGAAAGAACAACATTTTTATACTAACAATTGGCGTTAAAAATTAAAGTCACGTTTACATGAAAGATTTATTGGTAGCATAATGAATTTTCCTGTTTGAATTAAAAGCAATTGTGTAAATGTGTCTTATAATAAATGAGAGTGAATGTAAATCGTAGCGAGCGTGGCGGACGGTGGGCGCGGGCGAGCGGCGATCTCCGCATATTTGCCGTTTCCTCGACATTCTCCAAGTTAATTAAAGCCCATTTGTACACTGTCTTAAGAAATATAATTTATGGAATAGGAATTTATTATTTGACGCCTTTAAAATGTTAAAATGAAGCGAATGTCGTTTTGAACATTCTTTAATATTTCCCCTTTTCTTGTTTTGTAATAAAAGTAATCAAAAATATTTTGTACGTACTTGTTTCTTAGAGATATTAGTTTATATGGTCATCAAATAAATCTTTCTATTAGAAGGTTACTATTGATAAACAAGGGCTTCTACTCCACCTCCTTGACAATTCCAAATAAGCCCGCCTCAATCTTTCGCCCCGCCTACTGTCAGGAGGTAAATAAGTATTACATATATACTATTATATATATTTTATAACCTAAATTTATTTTCTATAGACCACTTAACATTATGTAACAGCTGTCAAATAAACAAGCAATTTTCATATAAAGTTTATTTCAATTAATTATGATGGAAAATGAAATATCGAAAACATATATATCGAATCGAATTATATACATACATATATAATAGAACAAGAAAATCTTTAGATTTCGTACGTAAATAATACCTCTAACGAAGGAACAATACTAACGAATAGAGTCAACAGCGAGTGAAACTTTTACAGCTAAGAAGTTCAAACTATGTGTACAGTGTCTGGAGAACAGTGAGTTCTAACAAGCCGCCATCCAAACTTGTTAACGTGTCCAAGCGGCGGCCAGCGCATAAGTCTGTGGGCTCGGTCAGTCACTGGACTCTACTTGCAAAGTATCGTGGTTGGGGAACTAACCGGACGTTCTGCATAGACTTGTCCCCTTATGAATATATATACTGAAATTGTATAACATCTGAAGTTAATAGCAATGGAGACTAATTCCCTTGGCCGTAATCGACAGACACCTACAGCAAGAAACCATATAGTGTATACAGACCATAAAGGAAGAAAGTAAGTATTATATTATAAGTCTAAAAATTAATTATATCAATTAATTGAAGAAGTTATTTAAACTAAACAAATGGATGCTATTATTTCTCTCAATTTAGTTTAACAAGCAAGTTACAGTCAAAGGTTCGTTGAACCGCGGAACTCAATGGCCGTGAATTTTGTAATCTTCATTAATTTAAGACAGTCACTGAGAAAATACTTATTCGTGTTTCCGGGCTTCACTGAGTGAATTTGTGTTAGCTATGATATACTTTGTGTATATTACTTTTATTTATTACTTTCTAATTGTGTTTTTATTTGTTTTAGTATATTTTTTTGTTATTATGAAATGCGTGTCGATACTATTAATTATTATATGGATTTAATTATTAATAGTAAAATTCAAAACATATTGTCGTAAAGATGTATATTGTATTTACTGTATTAATAAAATTAATATTGCATTTAAAATTTTTATAAAGTCTACTTATTACTCGTTTTCTATTTATATTTTTTTTGTGGCTAGGACTACATTTTATTTATTATATACAGCATATTGTACATGCATTTATTGGAACTAAAATTTGAGTTAACAGTCGATAAATTTAGCAATTATTGTAACTACAATTACGTCACAGTTCACACCATTCAATTCTCTAATCCCAGATCCGATCATGTTAAATTTTATTTAAATTAAAGTATAAATGTTTTACAACTATAATTTAGCGATAAAATTATTAAGTCGCTAAAAATTAAAATTAGCTATGCTTTTTATAAAAGCATAGAAATAAATAAAATAACATATATTTTTATGCATAATTGTACGTAAATCTAACATAATTTGACAATAGATTCTAACAAAAGTTTCAACGAGTGGTCAAAAATGACGAATTGCAAAGCCACAATTCTATGCTAACGAAGTATACTTTTGCCTAATCCAACATTTATATTTTAACACAAGATTTTATTTTACAATAGACCAAATTTGAACCCAGAGTCATCGTTAAAGAACGAGTGTTATTAAAACTCCCAATTGCATTACGACATGGCGAGGTTACGGCAAGGTTTATATTTATTTTTAAGCACCGTCTCAGGTGAGTATTGCTTTCTTATTTCTTGTTATCGTAGTTAAATTAAATTTGTAGACGTGTAGTGTGTGAGCTCCGCGTACGTTGGTGCAATCCAGACGAAATAGAAGTGGATGATTAAACAGATAGTTCAGTAAAAAATCTGAAACATTTCTCAAAAAAAGAGTAATTGATCATCAATATTAGATGTAATTATAATTTTTTTCAGGAAGTGAGAACTTACAATACAAATAACAGAAAAAACGAAAACTCAAAATTATAGGTATTTCATAAAAAAAACATAACCAACCTATATTTGTAGTTCATTTCATACAAAAAAAAACTTAAGTTTTTAAGTAGTTCTTAAATTGAGCCCGAATAAAACACATTTACCGGTTTTTTATATAAGTTATTTGTATAATATTAATGTTATGTTTCATTTAAACCTGTTCAGTAATTTTTGCGTGAAAGTCCAACAAACATCCCTCCTCACAAACTTTCATCTTTTTAGTGTTAGTAGGATAGGATTATGGAGTACCTTAAGGCTAAAGTAATGTCTAATCTAATATTGTCTAACTAGACTGGACTAGCTTCTCGGTTTTATTCTTTCACTATGACGCATATAGCCATATATTTTCATCATTATATAAATGTTTAAATAGAGATTTGAAAATAAATTTAAGAATATTCAAATCTACTAACTATTTTTATATTTTTTTATTTTCATTTCATTAAGCTTTTAAAATAATTCGAGGACACCAGGTTCATGCTATGAAAATATTGTATAGTCTTCGGATACTAAGATGTGAGTAAGCTTAAAAGTAATTTAACAACGAGAAGTTTGACCAAAACTAGCTTTGTAAGATTATCTTATATTGGTTAATAAACAGACCTAGATCAAAGCTAACAATAGCGTATTAAAAATATAGTTTTTATATATTTTTGAGTAGAATTGTTTAGGAATTTATTTGTACTTTTCTTGAAATACTTATACAATTGTTTTAGTTTACTATTTGGTTTCTTAGAAATATTAATCGTTTCTAAAAATATTATAATAGAAAGAATAAACATAAATATTGTGTTTTTTTTAAGTTAGCTATTATAATAATTAATAATATTTGAATTTAAACATAATATCGTTTCTCAAAAATATCATTCACTCTTAAAACATTATGCAAAATACTTCTTGAAATGAGAACATGCGATAATACTAGTGAAACTTCAGATTTACTTACGGCTATTAATCTAAGCGAGTAGTGGATTGCATTGTTTATTTAACTGGATAAATTTACCATAACGGCGCCTTGCACTGCTTAAGGAACAAGGAAAAGTTGTTTGCTGTGGAGGTATACTGGTATATATACTAAAACGTTTAGTACAAATTTAATATCATATATGATAAAATTACAATTTATCAATATTTTATTAAGTATTTAATGAGATTTTTGATGTCTATTATATTTTCATTCTATTCTTCCATAATTTTTATTTTCAATGTTACTAGCATAAATAATTACAAACAGATATTGTATAAAAATAAGAAAATAGCTTATGCTAAAAGTAGTAAAATAAGTCCGACACAAGGTTGTCGCTAGCGCCGGCTCTCAGGCCTAGTGTAGTGTGTGTGTGTGCAGCACAGGACAGCCGAGTTACTTGTACAGTTTCCGTTAGTCACATTTTCGCTACAAGGTATTCACATTTCGAGGACGGGAAAGTTGGCGTTATCGTGTTTAAAATAGAACGAAACACACATCTAACTTTGTGATGCAAAATGGACACGCCAGTAAGACGAATGAAAGTGGATAATTTAGTTTCGTGTAAGATGAATTTATATTTACAGGGACGTAATTCTATCATAGATAAATACGTTTTTGTTAAAATATGTTCCAAAAGCCAACAAAGCTACAATTTTAATTTAGATTAGAAAAAAAAACTTTAAAAAAATAGACTGAATACTTTAGTGTAGTAAAATTGTGTAAAATTTTGTTTTTTTTCGTGCAATAAAGTATATTGTATTGTATTGTATTGTATTGTATTGTATTGTAGTATGACATAACTATAAGGAGTAGATTTATTTATTAAGTTAATTACAATAAAATAGCACCCTATAAAATATTTTTATGGTACATCTATAAAAGTATATTATTTATATACGTATTGCTAAGCAAAACTAATAAGACTCTACAATATTTAAAATTATCCACATAAGCAGCAAACTTTATTTATTTTTTTGTTTGTCGGTCGTAACACGTTCTAAAGTTAGTTCGCTCGGAGTGTATAAGTAAGTGTAAGTGTACAAATTGATTTATTGAAGTTAAGCGGGTTCCCGAGTTGCGCCAGAGTATTCGCAGGCCTTTGCATTACACAGATAAAGTGGAAATAAAAAAGAAACTTCACAAACAGAAATCCTCTTGTCGCGAGATTTACGAGCTGACGCACCTTCAGCGCAAATAAGTTATGTAAATTTTATGTGTTGTTCAGAAACATCGGTTAAAACAACACTATATGAGTGGGGAACATGGAGGCTAATAAATAATTTTGACTGCAATATCAAAAAAAATATCAATTAAATCCCTTTCACGCTATATCTCGCACACAGGAGGGTAGATAGAGGAAACCTAATGTTAAGACACTCCGTTCTCCACTTTCCGCTGAATTCTGGAAGCAATGCGTATTAAGTGGTGGAACTCAACGATGCGCTTTGCGTCGACATCAGAGCGAACAAATGGAAATATAAATTTAAATAAATATTTCGCTTCCTTGAGTGGTGATTGAACCCACAACCACGTTTACAGTCACACTTTGCTCCCCTGTGCCACGACTGGTCTCACGTATTGCCATATTGATTAGTGGATATAGGCTAAGTATAATGGGTGAACGAATAATATTACTGTTCAATTTACGCCGAATGAACTTCAAGAAAAGTTTTAGTGAAGCCAACAATTTTCTTAATGAAACCTGAAATAATGGGATCGAGTAATTGTAAAGCTTTCAATCATAATTATAGAAAGTCACGCAAACAAAAATGTACACATTTTAAAATTAAACTTTGATTTTGTATATGAAATACTTGCTAATATCCAATATTTTTTTCCGAATACCTTTGAAAGAGCAATAGCAAATTTTTTAGTCAGTTTGATATGCATTTAATTAGTAGTTTTTTTATATTCTTGTAGAGACTGGGTTCTTTACATTTTTATATCCATTACCTTACAGTAAGATGAAAATATTCAGCTTTATGCGTTATTCCGAACACAGCAGAGTAGGCAAAGGGAACCTAATATTCAGACACCCATTTTCCGATAAATTCTGGAGGCATTTCATATTGAGTGGCGGAACCAAACCCCGAGCTTTTCCTCGATATCAGTGCGAAGAAATGAAAATATAAATTTAAAAAAAAAACAAGGAAAATATTTAAAACGAATTATTAGATTAAAAAAAACTGATGCTGTAATGTAAATATAAAATAAAAGGGCGACGTTGACACTACACTGACATATTTATTCGTAGCATTAAAGTAAATTCAGTAAATGCAAGCACAATTTAAACGCTATTTTCCACCCAAATTTCTGTTTGTCAATTAAAATATTTGAAATCACCGAAATCATTTCAGTGGCGGTTAATTTGATTACTCGGAAATCTCCACAAGGGCAGTGTAGTGTTGTTGATATGGAATATTTACTGCTAATTACTTAAAGATTGGAACAAACAGAAGCTTAACGAAAGATACTATAAAAAATATATACCACAAATATTTTGTTTATTATAAATAATTTTATAAATATTTTATATATAATATATGCACGTAAATAAATGCCAGGTCAATTAATACTTTCATACTAATTTTATTTATTTTTCAAATAACAGAAGCCCCGGAACAAACACTTGATAGTTTAAATTCAAAATAAATTTAAAATAATAATAATTATTATTATTATAAAATACATAACAACAATAAAATGTTTTTGAACTTCAATTTAGTACATAAAAGCAAAATGATTCAATACGTTTGACAGTTGATTTCAGTCCGAACATGGCAATTTATACTTCGCGTCACGTACCCACTCACTGCGGCTTGTTTGTGGAGTGACAATGCTAACGTACCTACCCGCTGTTAAGTTCGAAGCCGTTTATTAATTATTTTATAAAACAATTGTATTAAATTAGCTTATTTTTTGTTACTTTATAGAATACTAGCGGCCCGCTGGCGGTTGCACTCGCGTGAAGTATGTTATTATTAATTTCTGTCTCCATGACTACGTCCTAGTGACGTCTATGCGAAATTTGAGACTCCTAGCATTTGTAGTAACGAAGTTTCATACAAACTTTCGACCCCAAAAACAACCCCTTAGAAGTCGAATACTGCAAATTCCCGTATTAGCGAGCACCTATATCCTATAAATAACTCCTATGCAAAATTTGAGATTCCTAGCACATGTAGTTTCTGCGATTTCGTGATGAGTTTTACTTTTTAGACCTTTCGATTTTATATATATAGATAAAGAAAAACATTCCCAATTAAATGTAAATTGTGTCAATATTAAAAAACATGGACTTCTATATATGTTATATTTATTTATTCATATTTTTTTTTGGTAAAAAAAAATCAATAAAATGAGTTGAATCTTGTGAAAAGAGGATGATGACAGTATAACTCGTATCTACGTTGATCTCGTGTCTATGGACCAATTATATTAAGGAAATTTTGAACTATTATAATATTTTATTTTTTTGTAATATTTTGCTTCTAGTATCTTGTACATAAAAGTAAAATTGAAGGGTCTGTCTATGATTTCAAAATAATTAAAAAATAATGATTTCAAAATAAATAAAAGTGCGTATAACAAAACAGAAACAAAATATATTAAAATTTTTGTCTGCCTGTTTATCTGTTTGTCCGGACTATCTGAACTGATTGTTATGGAACTAACATTCAAAATTAGAGGGGTTGGTGGGAACAATATATAGGCTATTTTTAATCCCGAAATTCTCGCGGGGACGGAATGTGCGTTTGCCGTGCGCGGCTGTCTTATCGACTACCTGAATAAATGATAAATAACTAAACACTTTTTTTAAAATACCAATAAAGTACCAAATTACTTACATTATATAATTATTACTTTGCATTACGATATAGATAACCATACTAAAATAAATAATATTTTTTCTTAAATACATCCAATTCCTATTCGTATATAGTTTAATTGGACGAAGTGAAGTGAATAGAAGAAATTTTTCGGAAGTTGACTGTCAGTTCGACTATTTGTCCACGCTTATCTAGAACTACTGGAGGAATTTAAGATAACGTAGAATATCCAGTCCCTTAGATCACAAGAAAGATTAAACTTCTAAGTAAACGCAATCAAAAGCGTCAAAGCAATTATGCATCATTTTGGTCGCGTATTGGATATATTTCTTCTTTTTACCTAGAGTTATGAAATTTGGAAAAGAGTAAGAACTCTATAGAATAGAATATCTGAAAATTGGAAATTTATAGGTATTTCAAAGAATAAATTTATTACAAACTTTGACTTTTGAAGCTGTCGTTTGGCATGGACACAAGCGCGCAACTGTAAGCGTAATCCATTCCCACAATTTCAGGTAATCAGCAATACAATCATATTAAAAATAATTCATTCGAAGCCAGTACACCTCTCCCATGCTTATAGGACTAGACCCTTTATAAAACATTTATAAAAGTATTTTTGGATGATTTATTGGGTTTTCAATTAAAACTTTCCTAAGCTTAATGCTTACCCTAGTATAACATTTTATTAGATGCACCGACTATGTTTCATGACAAATATGACTGCTCGCCGCAACCAACGTTGAATAAATTTTATATTTTGTTATACTAACCGTTATTTATTATGACGTGTTACAACTTATGTAAATTAATATTTGTTACGACTAAAAATGCATATGCATACTATATATGTATGTAAAGTTCAATTTCACGCTGTATCCCGTAAATAGCAGGGTAGCCAGAGGGTACCTGGGAACTTACTTGGGAACCTGGGAACCCGTTTCTATAAAGACAATTCTGTTCCCCACTATCCGCCGAATTCTTGACGCACTCTACGTTGCGCTTTGTCTCGACACCAGAGCCAAGTAATGAAAATATATTTCATTTTCTCAAGTGAGAATCAAACCCACAAATCTCACCCGCACCCGTATTTGCTCCCGCGCCACGACTGGCCTCAAACATGTATATAAAGTATATAGGTATATAATATATACAGAACAATGCGTGATTTTCTTGTTTTTTGGGAACAGATTTATCGGATACGATCACGGATCAGTTGTCAGTGTTCCACTGAAAGCCCTAGTGACGAGATTTTGTATCGCCTGAATAATTTACACGCACTTAACTTACTCTGAATCTAAGAATGTACGTGTTAAAGGTGAAAAAGAAAACGGTTTTTTATTTCTCAACTTATACCTACTCGACCTACCTCAGTTAAAGAAAATATTAAGCAGTGGATGCAATTAAAACTTAAATATGACGGGCTTTCTTTAAACCAGTTCTTATATTCAAAGGAATTAATGTGTGTTAATTTATTCTCAGTTATAGCTTAGTACGTAAGAACTAACGTAAAAACTAACTACGTAAGTAAAAATTGTGTTCTAAATATTTTCAGCACGATTTTGCCAAAAACTTAATTAAAAATCACATTCTTCTTTTGAAACTAATTTCATGAAAAACGAACATGGTGTTTATATTTAGGTTAAAATAGTTTAAAATAAAAATTAATTCATATTTCATATGATTCAAAGCTTCGAACGCGCAAAAGTGACTAAGTTGTCGTTGCTGACTTTATGAGTGGGTAACTTTTGCTCCAACTAACTTCTAGTGCTGTAAGTAAAGTGTCTGCGGCAAACTTGCCTTCGCGAATTACTTCCACGCGATTTCACGATCTCACTACGATCAGTTAAACTCTCGCATCTGTTCTTATAAAACGAGGAGATCTTTCATTTTACATCTGTTCGAGAATTCCATTGTAATCTTAGACAAACATTTTACAAATTCAAGTCTTCATCTAATATTATAATAAATATTATAAATAAATGGTTCAAATAACTTAAATAATTCACAGTTAAAATTCATCAGGCTTTAATTAATGGAATTCCGAGGGAAGTTTAAACACGTCTCATTAATTCGTAATGCTATTATGTTCTGGTCTTTTACAAATGTCAGTAACAGTTAAATGAAATTCACATTTTGCTATTTACTATTTATTTTTAACACTTTAATAGTTATATTTTAACTATATGGCTCGGTCGGTTAGTACACGCCCAAATACCGATGTGGTAACATGTTTCACCGCTGGAACTAAATTAATGAAACGCCATTACTCCTTTTAACAACATTATTTTACAACATAACTAATTTGATGCAAGCACTTTTGTCCGTAATAAACGCAATTAATATGAAAATTGGCACATATATATGAAATTTTGATTTATATTTCATACTCCTCTTTCAGCTATATATCACGATGGTTGAATGTATAAGCGAGGGATGAGCATTTCATGCTCCACAATATTAATATTATATTAATAATAGTCAGTATCTTGAGGTATGTTGTTGTGGGTTCGATCCCAACTCAAGGATATTAAATTTCTTTGCTCTAGTATCGAAGCAAAGCGCAGCGTTGGCGTAATCCGCGGAGAGTTGAGACACTCCGTTCCCTAACACATTGGGTTCCCTCTGTCTTCTCTGTCACAAGCGGGATACAGCGTGAATTCTACATTTTGTCCAGTATAGGCATACCAATACACAATTGTTAAAGAGATTCGCGTAAATTGAAAGATCGCGAAGGGGGTAGACAAGCTCCCGTTAGACGTAAGCGTTGTTTTATGGTCGTCGTGACGCCAACAAACTTCGGCAACTCCTTTATGATCCTAATTTATAAGTGAGAGGCGTCTGAGTATTTACGACTCTTTCGGAAGCTTTCCCGCGAGTGCGTTCATTTCGATTGCCTTTGCATGAACGTTATTTCTTCTTTGAAAAGAATTGAATTATTTCCTCAATTTTTAATCTAATGTAAAAAATGTTTTGTTTGGATATTATTTTAATTTCTAAATATATTATATTATTTTTATTAAATTTTAATTTCCAAACGTAAATGATATTTTCGTTACTCTAATTTTTAATTTGTAACGTTTTCCATCAAATATCAACTTAGTGTATTATAAGGCCAGTCGTGGCGCAGGGGCACAAAATATGACTGTAGACGCGACTGTTTGTGGGTTCGATCCCCACTCGAAAATATGAAATGAAAATATTTATTTAAATTTATATTTTAGTTTTTTCGCTCTAGTGTCGAGTAAAAATTTTTTTTACCTTAGTATACATTTAAAATATTTTGAAACAATGCTTAGTTTTATCTACTTTATACAAAAAGAAAGTTAAAAAAATACTAGTACTAGTATAAAAACGTTTTACAGGTAATGTGACAACAATAATCATACATTATGTAATAATGGCCTCAGATAATAAGATTTTTTACATTTACAAATTATTATTCTTATTAATAATTGACTATTAAATAAATAATTAAAAATAATAATTTTATATTTTAATTAAATAAACATTATTACAGCGTTTAAATTTAGCAGGTAACCGAAGTTCGAGTTTTAACACAGCTCCATGTTGACTGATTTACAATTTGTGAGAGCTTTATGAAATTTTGCAAGCATAAATTAATTTTCAATTTGCCTTTGACGTTTCGCTGAGCCTGCCCGACATGTCTCTCAGGCTAGGTATTAACCGGGACATGACGCCCTGCGCCTATTTCTATCCATATCTCCCCATACCGGTTTGCCTTGTGTCATACAAGTTATGAGAAACTTAATTGAAATACTAGACATTCAAGTTCTAACGATATTTCTTTAAGTTTTGCTGAAAATTGACAACTTTACTTTTTTTATTCACACTTTGTATTGGTCTAATGATTAGGTTAATTCGCCGCTTTTATATCTATTAATTTTATTGAAAATGAAATAAATACCACACAGAATAATCAAACCGGTGTGTCGAAATTGATTCTTTAGTAATAAAAAATATATAATAATTATTTTGTTTAAATATTAGGTAAATAGCATTTTTAAGTGAAATTTCTACATAAATAAAAATATTCTCCAAATGACGTCCGAAACCGAGCCGAGAATTTTAGTAATAGTGAGTAACTTCTCCGTATAATTACGATCTACAGCTAAGCTAGTCAATAAGCTACGGTAAGTTGGCAAATACCGCTAGCTTTGATTGGTATATAAAACAAAACAACGTCGAAATACCAATACCTCCTAATTGACATTTTAAACAAATTATATATTTTTTATTCATAAAATCTTATATTGTTGTGTTATTTGAAATAATAAAAGTAATAACATTTTAAATTCATCAAGAAATAAAATATTTTTGTTAGTTTGTGTAAAATTTTGGTTTTATCAGTTAGGGTATTGGATTTACCGTCGATAAGTATAACGATTCCATTATTTCGCTCACTTAGGCAAAACTATGGGTTTCGAGAACTTAAAAAGATGAGAAATATTTTTATATTGATCATAAAACAACAAAATTTATACTTTTTTGGATATTTCAAATCATAATCGGAATACAGTTTTAAGTCTGTTTGTTTTTATTATTACTAGTTGCTGCCCGCAGCTATGCTTTCACCATGAAAACACTGTTAATTGCGATTTCATTTAGCTAAGATGATTTCACATTTATGTTATAAATCTTTTGTGTCTCTTCAATTTAGAGCTATATATTAAGAAAAAACTATTCTTTAAGTTACCAATATTAAAAAAAAAACACATTTATGATTTTGTCGTGCTCAAAGTACCTCCAATTAGCGTATATGAGAGCATACGGCAAGAGTAAATAAAATCAATTATCGAACTGAAAGCACTAATATAATTTGCATTCCATTAAAAGAAAGCTTGAAAGGTCCAAATTGATAAGTAAATACGGAAGTTGAAAAGTTTTAATTTTTTTCACTCTGAAGTTGGACAGACGAGACTGTTATAACGTATGAATTCAGTACGAAATATAGTGCTGGCATCGCGTCTTGTATGAAATGCAACATGCAAAACCCATTGAGAGTGATGTCTGAGTCGTGCCACGTTTACCATAAAGATAAAGTACGTAAGCGTTTTGAGCGACGATTGATATAGTATTATATTCGTAGAGCCAATCTATAACAAATCTTCGATGATGGATGTTTTAGTCTTTTATTGATAATATTTATATTTTTTCTCTATTTTTTTATTATTGTTACGCCAACAACTGTTTTTGTATTGATGGGAAAGTATCAATAATTGGAAAAGTATCGTTAAAATATCTAATTGTTATTTTGACCCCTCTACTTTACGAAGTAACCTTTTTATCGTAATACTACATTTTGTATTGTACTAAAATAATATATACTACTATAGCATATTTAAAATATAAAGTTCAATTCTTTAATTATGGCATATCGAACACAAAATCACGAAGTAATTTCGAATGTCATGTTATATGCAGAACACACGGTTTGTGGAAAAAAAGGATAAAATTACACAATAGGAGAATGCATATTTAAAAGAAATCCGGTCTTTGAAATAAAAAAATACCTTATTTGTCAAAACTGTTAATAAAAGTTAGTTCGGCTTGGGTATAGTAGATGTAAACGAATAGCTAAATTGGCTTGTTCTTAGACAACATCCTACAGATAGCATTTGAAATACCTTATCAAAAATTTTTACGGCTCAATATATGTAGACTATTTTTAAAGTATTATTCCACACTTAGGAAAGAAAAACTACTTTTTAGAAACCCCTTGAAAACCTTCCAAATCCCGCGGGTTCACATCCCGCTACGTTAAAATTTTTATACGTTTCTAAACAAAATATATTAATATAGACCATACGCAAGTATATTTAAAATATAATATTTCTACTTTGACTTACAAACGCTATCGATTTTTACCAGCTAACGAATGTAAAATCATAAGTTGCTTGTAGAGATCAGGCAGGCATCATGTGTCACTTGTATGGAATTCACAGTGCAAAGTGCTACGTTATTCAACTTAATGGCTATTAGTTTGGTTCGTTAGTGGAATATTGCTAACGAATGCGCAGCGGCCGCGCATTCCGGCGGCGGTGAAACGCTCAATTAGCACACACACTCGCTACTCGACTATTCTACCTCCACTTTCATATAAAACGTCACTAATTTCACGCAATGTAAGTACTTACAAATGACAATGAGGACGACGCTGAAGTTGTTACGTTGACTGATGTTGTTTAGCTGCAGAGGGAACCTGGGAACCTAAGAGACTCCTTTCCGCTAAATTACGAAAGCTCTTCAACTCAACGAAGCGCTTTGCTTCGTTGTCAAAGCGAGGAAAATAAAAATATTTAATATTTCATTTCTTCAAATGGTAATCGAACTTACAACCTATCGCGTTACAGTCACACGCTTGCGCCCCTAGGCCTGCGCCATGATGACTGGGCTCCATTAATATTGAACGAATTTAATATTTTTATAGACAAAATAGTAATTGAAACAAAATATATAAAAAAATATGTAAATGCTTAATAATATTTTAAGGTGAAAGAATGATGACACCCTATTAGAAAATATCAGTACAGCTGCTCAGTTGCTATGATGGAAATGATTAATATGGCTCATTTGCGGCACGCGCCTCCCTCCAGGACGTTACGGGCTACGGCCACGGTTCCCAGCTACGTTGCGATGCTACGTGCCACTACGTACATCGTTTGCGCTTCCGCGCGGAAAATTTATTAGATCCCACCCCATTTGTACTGTTTATCTCTATTATATATTTAATGTGATTTTGTTTTCTTGATTTTTTAAGTCATTTATTATTAATGCATCTTTGAAATATAATGCTTTTTATATAAAATATTCATTTGAGCGTGGTATTTATATATGTATGTAGATAGAGCATATTGCAGAAGTTAGGTTTTAATCTAGGCCTTTGTGTGTTCTAATAAGTCTACTGCCCTTTATACAGATACACTGTATACAAAGAATTCTACGTTTTACATCCAAGTACGTAGTTTCTATAAGCGATATAAGAAAAAAATGGTACTCCTTGCGAGCTATAATGTGATGAATCTTATAATTATATTTTACTTTATATGACTGGCTCAAATGGTGATTATTGATTAAATTGGAAAGACGAGAGACTTGTAAGTAAGCGATATTATTGTTGTAATTGGTTTCTAATGCCACCTAAACCCCCTAAACGTGTTGGAAGACTGGACCCGGAGATAAAGTGCACCCGCTTGCCGAGTGCCTGTTATTTTTCTTTTAAAAATAGTTAACAATATAGAAAATATTTATATTGCGCTTGTAGCTAGTAAAATATTGAAATATATCATAATTATTATAGCTTGTTATTAATTATAGATATTATTTGGTTCACTGTTATAAAATATATAAACAAAAGTTATAAAATTTAAAATAAAAAAGATTGCATCTTAAATGAATTAAGCTATTATTAAAGAATTAGTCAAGAATCAGAGTTCATTTAAGATTTTTGAAATCTCTATTCTCCGGGAATGTGTGGGATCCCATACTGCACTTTATTTTATGATACCTCCAAAGAGAATATATTTTAATATACCCAAATGGGAATTAAATAGCATATATACAAACAAGGCACATTGCAATTGTGTACTACCCCGTATAATAATTATATAATTAATATTTATTAAACTGTTTCACGCGCAACTTCGTTTACATAGACTCTATTTATACGATATACTATTTTTATTCTTATAATTAATGCCGGTATTGTAGGTTTATATGATTTTTAATTTTAAAGGTGGTATATAAATATTACACCGCTAGAAACCAACACGTTAAATTTTAATTCTATTCGCCCAGTAATTTGTGGACTGTGTGATATCTGTATGTATGCCTCTGTTGATATCGGAAAAAATTATACTTGTATATATAGAAAAATAATGGTTACTATCTTTACTTTCCAGTTTTATTCCTTTCCATCTGGTGCGCTTTTCCTGTAAGAAAAAGCGCACCAGATTCTGTCACTATGCACGTTTAGATAAAAGTCTCTCTGCGTATTTTCTTATATCCGTATTTTGAAAAAAATATTAATAATTCTAATTTCTTATTTCTGTGTGCTTTTGAAAAATAATGAAAATCTCCACTAAAATAAATATAAAAATAATTTAAAATCACCTACTAAAGTTTGCAACATATTTCTCCTTGTATATATCCGCCTTAGCCCACTTGATATGCAAGCGATGGGGACAACACATCCTTACATGTTGCGGCAAGAGCACGAGTTAGAATTTTTCATCGTGCAATGCTCCAGTCGTGTTTAAATCCTACAAAATTTATGACCCCTCTCGTTGGCGACCACTTTTAGAATCACTTGGCAGTTCCCTGTGCATCATTGTATGGGACGTAGGTGCCTTTTGATAACCTTCGTATATGACATAGTTGGGTATTCGACCGGTGAAACATCTCGTACCTTTTGTGACCCCTATCGCATGAATGAGATATTTGTTTTCATCTATACTGACGTCTTGTACTGTCCGTACTAATCGTATTAGCTTTGATCTTTGTAAGATTTGTATAAATATATACAAAAACAGTACAAACTGCATGATAATACTTCTTGAAATTTTGATTATGAAGTATATTTTTTAATTGAAACTGTGATATTTTTTTTAATTTTGCTTAAAACAATTAAACAATTTAATTTGTTCCAATCCTCCAATTTTCATTTGGAGAAATAATCAATTATATTTTTAATTACATATTCGCCAATATAGATTAGCTGTACTTGTATCATTTTAAATTTTGAGAGTCGGTTTCAGTTAAAGAAGCTTCATGAAGCAATTCAAACAGTTTTTATTTTAATTACAATATTTATGATTTTTAAAAGATTGTATCGTACATATAGTTTTAGATTTAGCTTATATATTTTTCTATAAATTAACTTTAACAAATATGAAAAAAAAGGAGAAATGGGTGACATATTTTTCCAGCGTAGAGCGCACGATATCTAAAAAAATAAATATTAAAATTTATGCAAACATACCGTAAAAATATCGAATTTAACAAGACTATAAAGCCAATCTATGAATATGAAAGTGCAGTTACATTCGCTTCGGAAGTAAAAACATCGTGTTTTAACGCCAATAATACGCACGGGACCGCTCGCTGCACTGCGCCGCTCTACACGCCATACAAATATAAATTCCAAATATGAATCTGCATTCACCTTATGCAGGTTTATTTTTAAAGGTTTAGCTAGAGCAATTTATTTTGAGCCGCTATCATTATGCTGTTTTTGTATGATGTATGAAAATGTTTTGTCCATATTTATGTAATGAGAGAGTATAAATCTTATATGTATACTTCGAAGTAATTTATTAAACTATAATTAGGTATATTCGGGGTTTTTGAAGAAAAATATATTAATTTGTCTAAATAGTAAATATTATGTATAATTAAACAAGTGGTTGTTGATGGTCTTTGAACATATGTGTCCATATATTCAAGAGTTGTTGTTATTTAAGAGAATACATTAGGTAAAGTTATATATTTTGTAATTTCATTATTAACAATTGATACAACTAGTACCGACAACGTAATCTGACAGTAATTGTAATCGTTGTAATTTTTGAAAAACATATTTTTGGATTTTGACTTTTTTGATACCTATGAAAATGATAATGAAACTTAAAGTTTTATTTAAAAAAATACTTAGGAAAATAATAACTCTATGGTGGGTATAATGATTTTAAAATAAACTACGTCGCGTGACCAACTCGTGTTACGTAGACGGGTGGACTGATGCGGAGACTACAATTTTTACTCGTATTTTATTGAACGGAACCACATTAGCAAGTTTACCTGTGTTTAAAACTTGTAAATTAGCTACTAATGTCGTCCAGCTTTATCGGAAAAACAAACTTTCCTTTTATACAAAATGAATTTATTTTATATTACAATGTAGAAATTCAGATTATTTATACATTATATCTTGTGTACATACCTTCGATTGATATAAGTGTATTTCTTTTCTACTTTGCGATTGTATTCGGATAATTCGAAATGTATGGTTTTAATAAAAAAAGAATGTAATGTGTGAACTACTACGTTAAAAATTATTATTATGATTATTCTATATTTATTAGCAAAGTTATGATCACCAGGCACTGAATTGTAGTAATTGTGGTAGCGCCAATATAATACTAATAAAATAACATATTTTTATATGTATGCACAAAAACCACGGAGACTTTTCAAAAGTAAATGCTGTTGAAATAACGAATATGTAAGATACATGTAAAACATTTGTGTAGTATAAAGCTGAATTCACTGCGATCAGTAGGACTAGAGGAAATAAAGTTATGATTTATGCAAGTGAAATGTGTTTCAAACAACGTTCCAACGGCAGATCTTCACTGTGAAATGAAAATCTCTAATATCAATGTGAGCTCGGTGGCGCCAATTTTATTATTTATTTCTAATTCTTTAGTAGAGCACGGCTTTAAATATTAGTTTACACAAATGCCCTGAAGCTCAATAATTTACATTAATTATAATTCTGTAGAAGAGATTAAACTAAATCAAGAATTGACAAATTATCTTAGCAGAGGCTTACTTTAATTATTTTCAATAAATTCTACATCTTAAAATGCCAAATTTAATACTAAAACACATATAAAGCACTCATAGCAAAAATATATTTCTTTTAACATCGAAATAAAACATCTTCATGAAAGTTTAAAATGAAAATCCATTATATCGATAAAGAGTAATGAAACGTCGTGATTTTTAAAGCAATATTTTTCTTTCAGGATCCCTTACGCTGACAAGATCACCCCGGAGCCGATCCTCAACAACAATGCGGGCCGAGACACAAAGGCGGACTCGATCAGGAACAGTTATAATAGCCAATTCAAAGTTGGCATTTACGGTTGGCGTAAGAAATGTCTCTACATTCTTGTCATGGCGCTCATGCTTATGATGATTGTCAATCTCGCGCTGACCCTCTGGATTCTCAAAGTTTTAGATTTCAATTCGGTAAATTATTTACTTTACTTCGGTAATTACTTAATTCTAACTTTTAAATATATATTTTTCATACAATATACTTTTAATCTATACTAATATAATAAAGCGGAAGAGTTTGTTTGTTTGTTTGTTTGTTTGTTTGTTTGTTTGTTTGTTTGTTTGTTTGTTTGTTTGTTTGTTTGTTTGTTTGTTTGTTTGTTTGTTTGTTTGTTTGTTTGTTTGTTTGTTTGTTTGTTTGTTTGTTTGTTTGTTTGTTTGTTTGTTTGTTTGTTTGTTTGTTTGTTTGTTTGTTTGTTTGTTTGTTTGTTTGTTTGTTTGTTTGTTTGTTTGTTTGTTTGTTTGTTTGTTTGTTTGTTTGTTTGTTTGTTTGTTTGTTTGTTTGTTTGTTTGTTTGTTTGTTTGTTTGTTTGTTTGTTTGTTTGTTTGTTTGTTTGTTTGTTTGTTTGTTTGTTTGTTTGTTTGTTTGTTTGTTTGTTTGTTTGTTTGTTTGTTTGTTTGTTTGTTTGTTTGTTTGTTTGTTTGTTTGTTTGTTTGTTTGTTTGTTTGTTTGAACGCTAAGATCTCTGGATCTACTGGATCGATTTACTTTGTTTTTGTTTTGTATGAAAGCTGCATTCTTCAGAAGTGCTATAGGCTATATAATATTACATTACACATATATACTAATAAATTAAAATACTTTCTAATTTGACATGCAATTTATTCTGCCATGTTAATAACAACCGTCGTCGCTACGCGACCGCGTTCGTTACCGCGTCATTTTGATATTCATCCTTATGAAAATAAATATAATAGTCACTTTTAGCATTTCATCTAGATTGAAATTATATTTCTATAGAAATTATATTCTTATATTTCAAGCAGGCGTAGCCGCGTCCGGGTCCGCTAGTATATATATAGTATAAGATGTAAGTAAATAATTTTATAATTATGTATGTTTTAAAATAATACGCAGGATACGATGGACATAAAACATAATTTGGCCGTAAAGTTTACCACCGCACTATATTTTTACTGCTTAGACTTTAACTTAGCTAGTTGAGAGAGTTACTAAAGTAACAGCTTACTAAAGTTTGCTTTATAAGTGAAATCTATGTTAATGTGAAAGCTTAAATATATAAAAATACTAGTGGACCCGAACGCGGCTACGCCCGCTTGAACTATACGAATATTTATTAAATATATTTATGAAATTATTTTCAGTTTTCAATAGAGAGATGTGTTAAACAAGCTCATTTTGGGTGACGTTTTCTAACAACAAACTTTGCAAATCGTTGCTTAGCAACGGCGGTTGTTATAAACATGGCGGAATAAATTGCATGTCAAATTAATAAGTATTTTAATATATTGATATATGTCGAAAATATAACAAATAGGAGAAAAAAAAGTATCCTATATTCATCCTGAGACCCTCAAGTATCTCTATATGAGTATTTTATCACAATTAAATTATCGGTTTGGCCCTGATTGCGTAAAAGACAGACAGACAGACAGACAAACAGACAGACAGAGTTACTTTCGAATTTATAATATAGGTATGGATACATAATAACATGTTTCTATTAAAGTTTAAGAATAGATAAGACTGGAAACATTCAGAGTTGTCTTTTTATTTATAGCAATATCTAAAAATATATTTATTATGCAGGAAGGTATGGGCCAGCTTCGTATCGTTCCTGGAGGCTTACAGTTATTGGGACAAGCGCTCGTATTAGATTCCCTTTTTGCATCCAGCATAAAATCACGACGTGGCCAACCTATATCTATAGAATCATCAAGAAACTTTACTGTTTCTACCCGAGATGCGCAAGGAATGATGAAAAGCAGATTATTCTTAGGCAAGTATAATAATATTATTTTTATGAATGTAAACAATAAAAAGGAATGCTAGCTTAGTTGCTGAGAGCCACTTAATATTTAAAAATCAGCTTCACGCTATATTCCGCACACAACAGGGTAGGCCTAGGAAACCTAGTGTTAAAACACTCCGCTCCCTATTTTCCGTCGAATTCTGGGGGCAGAGGGAGATTTCCGGCACTCCAAATATTTTTTTTCTTGCAACGCCGCGTTAACATAAATGTATATTTCAATGCACGGCGTGGCGTTGGGTTCCGTTATTCATCACATAATGTCACGAAACCGGGCAAAAATAGTTGTTCAATATAGTGACGTAGTTAATTTAATAATTAATAGTTTATGTTTAGGCCACGATCGCTTAGAAGCCAATGTAGCCCGGCTTGATATCCGCGACGCTAGAGGTGTTCTCCTCTTGGGAGCTGGTCAAGATGCAGTGACGATTGGAGCAGAAAACCTCATCGTAGCTAGCCCTGCTGGAGCTACCTTCAACACAGCAGTGCAATCACCACTTATTAAGGCACCACCTTCTAAACAATTGATGTAAGTAAATCTTATTTCGTTGAAATATAGTAAGTTACTATGTAGAATTTTTCTTTTCTTATTAATTTATTCTGCTTTTAAGTATTTTTATTATATCAGAGTTAACTTATTTAATATGGAGAACTCTTGAACTTGATTAAAAAATACTTTTGAAATAACTTTATATTAAGGAACTATTTATTTTCAATGACCTTAACGTTGTTAGGCTGGAATCGCCAACCAGGTCATTAGAAATGCATGCAGCGCAGAGCATCTCAATGGAGTCGCGCGCTGGAGACATCAGCGCCAGCTGTCTGTCCACCTTCCGCCTCCGCTCCGTCGCCGGCTCGGTAAGCGCTGACTCGGGGATACCTACTCGTGTGCCACACGAATAAAACTATATTTTATTGCTCTATGTTGTTGAATAATGTATGTTTTATACATTTTATTGATTCGTGGATAAAAATACTTTATACATGTCGATATTGCTTCACTCATACATGTTTATTATTTTTAATCTATTGGTTTTTTAAAATCTTATTTAGGAAAACGACTTTAATATTTTGACTTTTGTTTAATAAAACATATAAGTACATATATAATATAGGAATTTTACACATTTTTAGATACGATTGGATGCTCCCAGTATATTCATGCCTAAGTTGAAGTCAGCGTTGCCGTTGCCGCCTTCAGCCCCGCACGGACACGATCCCCACCATTCGAACATTTATCAGTTATGCGCGTGCGCTAACGGTAAATTATTTCTCGCGCCCCCTCACGGCGTGTGCGCAGCCAGGGAAGAGAGCTTAATATGCCGATGATGCATTGCTTTAGGTTTACATGTAAGATTGTAGAATACTATACATATACTATATATCAACGTGAATATCGATGTTCTTATACTGTTTTCTTTCAATAAATGCTCCGTAGAATTATTACAGCATAGTAATGTTATTTTAATGTTTAATTTATTATATTTTAAATCTACAGTCGAATTTACGTATAAATAATAATACCACAAAATACAAAATAATTATTAATTATGGTTAAAAATGCTAAATTAAAATTGCGGGATATATTTCAGTACTAATTGTTTAGCATCGGTCTTAAAATAATTTGAAGTATTTCATTTTTGTTCTCTCAAAGAAACATTTAATGAAATAATAAAGCATTTATGTAGAAATTGCTGCAAGCAATTATTTATTCAAATATTATATAACCTTTATCATATTCGACTTACAACGACTTAAAGTATATCAGATTTACATATGAATAAAGACTAGTGCCTTTTTGGAGTCGCAATTAGGTTAACGAACGGTTAAAGAGTAAAATTTCGGAATGTGTGGCAAGGAATTGTTTCATTAGTACATTTAATGCGATGTTGTGATAGACCTTAGGTAGAATAGTTTCTTAGGATTTTATATTCTTTAAATAATTTTTAAACAGGTCCCTTCAAAATTTATTTACCAATTACATCAAGTCAATTAACATATTCCAATTTCATTTTAGAATTTATTAATAGCGTGTGTATCTATTAATATATTTTTAAAAGTAACCTATTTGTTTTAAATAATAAATTTTAAAAAAATAATTGGAAGAGTCAATTGTAAAAAGATTTTACTAAGAAATATATTGATTATATTATTAACATTATGTAATATGTTTTTTTCACATAATATTGAATAAAAGTAAAAATTTTCTGTAGCGTATTATTATATTCGTTAACTGTTTTAATTATTCTAGTTGAATTTTTTTTTTTCAGAGCTGATTTTGTCATACATCATAAAATATAATAATTGTAGAAATGCATTCTAAATAATTAATAAGCCATAGATAAAAGAGATAATTAAATTTTATTGTATATCTTCAAGCGTAATCCTATGTAGCAAATATTTAATTCCAATCTCAATGCTTCTAAGACAATGTAATCATTTATTTATCAAAATATATTTAATATCCAATAAAATATAATTTTAACATATTTTTCAACAATATATAAACAAGTATGAGTAGAATTCTTTAATTATGAAATACAAAGCTATACCCATGTTGCCCATAACCTAAATGTATTTAATGTATGACAATTGTTGATAATATTGTAAATATTCTATAGTGTGGTAGGAATATAACGATGAATAGATATGAAAATAAAATGATTGTGACAGATGCGTTGTGTTCATTAATTTCCTTAAGAATTAAGAAGAAGAGTTAAGAGAAGAATTAAGAATTAATATTTAAACAAGTAGAGACTCGTCTTGTTGGAGGTATAAAATATGCACAAATTTTATAATTGAGTCATATCTGCAAACCGCAAAGACTTAATTGTGTTATAAACGAACTGAGAATAACTTCGGAACTTCGTCATTTCATTCGAGTTTAAAACAAACTAAAGCGACTTTTCTACTTATATGTGACACTCGAGCGACAGGTAAGGTCCAAAATAAACGTTGTGCATGAAAATGTCTGGCTTGTCAGTAGCTTACTTACTTTCTCTATATTTCTTTGATGTTTTTTTAAAATTTTTGATTTTATCATGTGCATTTCATTTTTATATATGTATGATTAATTATTTAGAAATATTACTTTAGACTTTATAATTATTTACTTTAATAATGTATCTCGTTTTTTTAATTACAATTTTCAGAATTAAATTAAATGAATTAGCACCACCAACATAAAATAAACTTACTTAGCAATATTTTTCTGTTACATTTTGTAATAAAAAAGTATTAAAAATAAATTTTATTCTAGTAAATAATTATAAACATTCTTAACGATCATATGTTGTTTCTTTCTAAATCGATGAATAAATATTCGTGGGACAATGTAAAGCAGTAAAAGCAGTAATATAATATGTTCGCCAGACAAATAATCTCTTAATTATTGCTACCATCAATGAATATTGCTAACTACAAACAACAACCATACACTCTAGCACTTAATACAAGGAGTATATTACGAGGCACAATGAGTCTGTGAACAGTCAGTGCTAAGTTTAATTAAAGATTCATGATAAATCGTCGCCGGAAGCTGCATTCTGCGCCGCGTCTCGCCTCGCGCGTCTCGCGTCTCGCACGTGAATAACGTCCGTTCCGCGAACACTTAAATAACTTAAGCCAGTAACCTAACAATAAATTCATGAGGCTTTTGTTTGGGAACGCCGCGTGCTAATTGGCAGGAAGCACCGTTTAAAACGTCTCAAATGAGCTGGCGTTACCGTAGTTATTATCATTAAATGGATATAACCCATCTCATATATATATATATACGTGCATAATTGCTGAGATATTAAGTTAAAATTTATTTTTGAAAATATTAAACAACTTGACGTGACAGGAGTCCATTTTATTAAATTTTATATTAAGATATTTTATTGTGATCCTGCAGCTAGAGTATCTGCGCCTAATTTAATATTGTGCGCTTTTGTTGTGGCACGCTGAGAAGTCTCGAAGCCTTTTCAAAGACACCTCCCGCCTCGCGCCGCTATCCGTGAGCGAGAGGAAATAAAGTTATGATTTATGTTGTGAAATATGTAGGCGGAGAAAGCGTCCTAAGCATTCTCAACGCGCGATGTCGTTATGGACGTAAATTTTGTACGCAGGCAATCGACACTGTATACAAATAAAATAATGTAAAAACGTTGTTTGTTTATATTTCTTTGCTCTAAGCAAACACATAGAATTTTATTTGTTACAATTTTAGAATTTTTTTTTCAATAGGTAAATGTGTTCATTTCGTTGTCATATTGATAGAAATTTATCAGATTTTATTTAAATGTGTATTAGATTTACCAAGTTAATCATTACGAAAACAAAAAAAACAAAACTTTTTTATTTTAGTTTTTTATATGAATTTGATTTCAAAAAACAAATATTAAACAATATCTATCGCCAGTTTATATTTTATTTCAGAGACCACGATCATATAAAATAGAGAAAATAGAAAGTGAAGCATTTATCTGTTCGCCGTGACAGTCAGGTCATGTTCTTAGCTCGATTTGACGGAGGTCGAGCGTGGCCTGCCTCGATTAGAGCGCTAGTCCCGCTCGGATTTGATTACACTCCGACTGCAGATTATTATAGCGAGACGTACTGTATCTATATCGTATGGGTTTCCTTTAATATTATATTTGCATTCATTGATATGAAAATAGATATCATCCACATATTACATAGATTGGATGAAATATGTGTATTTCATATTTTAATCCAAAGGAATACTGTATGTATTTGATAAAAGTAATTTAGTATATGTTGGTACTTTTAAATATTTTATAAAGCTAATATTAAAAGAAGATTTCTTATAATAAATATATCAAACTAATGTAGTGAAATAACCTTTTGTTATTTAAAACGTTAAGAGTAAATCACGCGTCTGTATGATTCAATTGTCTAACCGCCACTGACCGTCTTCAAGTCGACCTACGTCACGTCGACTGCCAAGCGAAATGTCACGCTCTCCAATAAAATTAACACGTACACAGGGTCCACCCACAGAAGCAAAACTGTTGCTAAAACGTTTAGACCTCTGATAACGTTTTGCTGAGTCAAGTCGACGTTAACATGAACATTTAGAGAATTTGAAAATATGAAAAGATTTACAAACAAATGTAAATATGGCTTGTGAAATGATATTTAATTAACTATTTTTTTCAAATTCGTGTAAAACAAAACTGACGTCATCATAGCACAGTGGGCCTGGGGAAATTTAAAATCCACCTGGAAAAATGAATTAATTATCTTTTCTCGCTGTGGTAAGACAAAGTTCTCTCTGTTTATGCTGCTTTATGGTGAGGTAGGCTTATTGATAGCTACAAAATATTTATAAATAAATTATATAAAAATAAATAAAATGTATAAAAAAAAATTAAAAGAATAGATTAAATATATAAAAAAATAAGATCCAAGGCCAGTCGCGCGGTTGGGCGCAGAGGCAGAAGCGTGTGCCTCTAAGAGCGACACATTGTGGGTTCGATCCCCAAGAGGAAATGAAATAATTAATATTTTCATGTCTTCGCTCTAGTGTTGAGGTAAAGCGCGGTGTTGAGTTCCGCCACTCAACAAACTAAATTGGGAGCGGAGTGTCGTAACACTAGGTTCCCTCTGCCTAACCCGCTGCGTGCGGGATACAGCGTGAAGCTGATTTAATTTTGATTTTTAATTTTAAGATATATGATATATATGAGGCATAAGATATCGTCACTTATTAAATAAGTTTATACATCTTAGTTAACTACATAGATTCACCCGGCTGCATTTAGAACAGTCGGAATGCAAGCAAGGTCTAATGTAATGCGATTCCACTACGAACATTGGGCAATGGGATAGAACTAGATTCCAAGCAAGCATTTAGCTCCTATCATCTCAGCTTGGCTCTGGATATCAATAACTATGTATTATGTTAAAAGCGTTTAACCCGTAAACTTTACTTTATATATATACGAGCTTAATTATTTGCGTCATTGTTTTGGTTTTTTATAAGAGGTTTTTTACCTCAAAATGAATAAATGGAAACCTTATAGGATAACTCCGTCTGTCAAGTACATGGTCTTGACTCCAGATCGCGTGAAGCTATGAAGCTGAAATTAATATCAAATATTAAAAGCTACGGTTCTTTGGAGCACATGATCACAAATCACAAATCTATCTTCTAAGTCAACGCAATTAAAAGATGCTAACATTAATGCATCTTTTTTGCTGCTTTTTATTAAATTCGCCATGTAATTAAATCTATATCTATAGGATACTTCCTGTGAACCCGAGTTATGAAATTTAGCAGGAAGTGAGATCTTACAATATAAATAAAAAAATACAAAAAAATTATACGTATTTCATAGAAAAAGCCTTCGTGGCGCTTGGCACAAGCGTGGGACTAATATAAAAAGCATAGCAAAAGCCCGCTCTAAAAATTCTTCCCAAGCCCTAAAATTCGGTGGAAGGTGGAGAACGGAGTGTCATAACACTAGGTTCCCTCTACCTATACTACTGTATTCGGGATACAACATGAAGCTGATAATAAGACATTTTTTGTTGTCAAATGACATATTTTATGGTACTTCATTAAGGGACAAAGAAAACATGGATATATATTATATAACTAAGTACTATGTAAAAGAGTTCATTATTAAATTGCTTTCCAGCCTGCAATTGTCTGTGTAATGCTAAGTAGGATTTAAGGCGCAATACGTGCACGTTTGGAGGAAGAAGTAATGTTTCAGGTGATTTACTGTTCTGGAGCTTTTCTAATTTAAGGCGGATTAAAAAGAACTAATTTGACTTAAATATTTTGTATATGATGTTCAATCTGTTTTGGTATATAAGGGTGTTCACTATTTATATTTCTTAATAAATTGTGTTTTTACACAATGGTACAAGCGTGTGTCAGTAACCCTACGGTTTTAATATTTTTATTTCTACGCTCTAGTACCAATTCAAGAAGCACGGTGACGGCCACGAATATTTGGCTGAAAGTGGGGAACGGAGTGTCTTAACACTAGGTCCCCTCTGCCTATCCTAATAAAAAAACTCGAAAAAAATTATAAAACATTTCACGATATTTTACTTCATCTTGAACACGTTGTACATCAAAACGCTTTTACAAATGTTATGTATAAGTAAATTAGTTTATTTCCTTCAGGCGACAATTTAGCTCACGCTCTTGTCACGAATTGTCGGCGAGGGGGTAAATGCAAACTATTAAGGAAATACAGCAATTCAACCAGCCCTTACCCCCCATTACAGCGCAATCTTACACCGGGAAAATTATAAGCAACACCTTCTTATGCCGTGTTCGAAGGCAGTAACACGTGCCGACTGCGAGCTGGCAATAAGCGAACGGACGCCGTCTCTGTTAATATTTCATATCAGTTTCAGGCAACTTCTAGATAACTGTGGAATGTGAAATTGTTCACGATACATCTGAAAATTGCTTTGTTTTTAATTATTTAGGAATGTAATGTAAAGAGGAAACAAAATATTTCATTAGGAATTGAATCCACAATATATCACGTTTATAATCGTAGCGAGGTTTGAATTTGCAATTCTGAGAAATCGTCCAAACGCTCTGACCACTAAGCCATACGGTCTCTGCAACATACGTCAAATGTCTTATATCAGAAGTGGTGGCTCGTGACATATTATTAACATATATGTGTAATTATTATGTTAAAACAGTTAACAAATAGCATTCTCTATTGCCAAACGTTAATTCCAAGCACTTATTTTTTTGGGAGCGAAACGAGAATATCTCACTACAGAGGTGCTAACATAAATAAGATAAATATAATAAATTTCGACGTAGATTTATTGATAACGTTTGGTTCAGTGGTCAGAGCACTTGGATGGTTTCCAAGGTTCAAATTTCTGTGCTTTCAAATTTTAGAATCTTCCCTTAATGTGAAATAAGACTTTTAATTATTATGACTTAATAACAGAGAATATTATTTTTCTATAAAAAAATACATTTTTTTTATTTATTTAAAAACTACCTACTACGAATATTTAGCTTTATGATCAAAATAATAACAATTTCCCCTGTTTACATTATTTCAATTTATATCTACATTAATTATTAACAAACATAAGATAGAGGAACGCGTTTCCACTAAATTGGACTAAAGAACCACAACGTCGCGTAGCAGCGACATCGGCGTTAAGAAAACTACGAATGAATTTACAATTCTGTATGTGAGCTCACCTGCACTGGACAAATGCTAAAACTCTTTCCCGTAACTCGCTGCACTGAATTTAAATGTCGTAAACAAACAACACAAACAACATGTACCCTACATATACATATATAGGGTACGTAGGTACCGCGCGGTATGTCCAACTATTTGCCAAACTCTGTTTATCATTCAGTTTTTGCTTGCACCGCTGCTCCACACACCTTCCACTTCAATTTTCACAATCAATCTAAATTTTAAAACACCATTTTTTTATATTCTGTTCACGTCATATCTGAAATATTCTTTCACATGTTAAATAACTTCTAAGTTAATTAATTTAAGTTACTTTTATATCATAATATTTGTAACATGTAATTTTACTTTTGGTAATTTTCGGTAGTTTTCCTTATACGGTAAAAGACAGAGTGAAATATAATTTTAACAGAAAATTGAAAATAAGAAATAGCTACAATAACAAAAAATATAATTTTTGCAAAATACGTGTACGAGTCAAGCTATGTACGTTAGTGCTCCACATCGACGAGTCAGGCAGGTGCTACACAAAATTGATTTGCGCAGCGTCAATCCTGCGACTCGCACTCAATTGATGGCAACTTATTCATGTTGACGAGTGCATCAAGTGCTACGAGTTTCGGATGTAAAACGATAGAAAGATATCTATCCGTAAAAGCGAATTATAATTATATATAGGTACAATACGTACTCGTATGAAGGGGGCATAGTGTTAAGACACTACTAATTCGGGAGGCATTGCGTGTTAAGTGACGAAACTCAACTTCACGCTTTGCCTCGACACTAAAGCGAACAAATGAAGATTAAATATTTCATTTCCTCGAGTAGGAATCGAACCCACAACCTGTCGCGTTCACAGTAACCCGTTTGCGCCTCTGCGTCACGATTAGCCTCTAAATAATATTTAATCGTAGATTAATTATACATATTTTATTTTGAAGATTGACGGAATTTTTAAAGAGCAAATCTACTAAAACAGCAATGTAAGAAAGAGGCACTTTATCTAAGAGTAACACGCTCTGTCCTTGCCGGGGAGAATCTACGCCAACTTGTTTCTGTAAGCATGAAATATAGTATGCCACGTCACATGTCATATTCCTTGCTACGATTTTATTCTTACATATAAGAAAGATTTCTTAAATTTAAGTATTATATAAAATAAAAGTGTAGAGTACAATAATATAAATAATAGGAAATATCTTTTAATATTTCAAAATCATTGTTAGAAACTTCTCGTGTAGGCGTAAAACTTACTATACGTAGTATCGACGAGTTTTCACAAACTAATCGACCGGTGTCAGTCGTAAACGCTCGGTGTTTGGAGTTAGAAAGTTTCCTTTTCGCAGGGAATCAGCGCGATGAATTATGCATGGGAATTAACTTTGACGTCAGATAAGCAGCGGAAAGATTTATTAGTCGATATGATGTGTAGAAAACAATTCAAGTTGTTTGCACTTTCTGAAATATGGCCTTTGTTTTATTGTAAATACGTCCAAACTTTTAGCTTTTGGATAAAAATGTTTTAATCTAACGTTATTTCGCTTTTTTTAGTCTTATTGTTTATATATATTTACAAATCAATGAGAAATGCAAAAAGTATTAATGTAACTGCATCGCTTGTATTTTTATCTGACTTACGCACGCTCCTCGAGAACGGCCCGGAAATTTAACTTCGTTAAGAATGAAATATGTCCCGTCGTTATTCCACGGCTTGTTGCGCGAATACTTACATTTCCAGTTCTCCACCTCTAGTTTTCTCATCAGACCCAACGGAAATAATTTTAACCGGGACTGAGTTATGACAAAACTCCAACGGACATTGCCGCATCCGTAATGAGAATGGAGTCGAGATATGTCCATAATTTATTATCACATGCTGGTGTTCAGACCAGCTCGGAGCAAGAAGTCGAATGTTTTTGTCCTGTTTATCCTAAACGAGCGACGTTTGTTAGATATCCGGTACACAGCATTATAACATATTACATTACATTATACGAAGTACTATAACATTCTAATCTAAAGGAAATATTCACAAAGTGTTCTGGAGTCTGCAAAGAGATAGGACAAGTTCGCAGTGGGTGTCGCAAAGAAGTATTTAATTAAATTTGGCTGCGAGGTCTCTTCACTTTACATCGCCGGCGCTAATCACAGGTAGGCCGTTGACACGTACGCCCATTTGAATACCTAACTCTTCCTTTGTAACTCCCATCGCCTTTATTTGATAATCAAATGCTATGAAAATATTTTAAAATTTATTTTAATTTAGATTTTTTGAGAGGCCACCGTGGCACAAGTTTGCGATTGTAAACGCGGTCGTGGGTGCGATTCCTACTCGGGAGAATGAAATATTTCATATTTTCATTTCCTCGGGGGCCGCTAGTTTTTCTAATAAAAAAGAATAATTAAAAAATATTTTACTTTTGCACAATGAGACTCTTTAAATAAGATTTTTGACGCATGTCAAACACAATTTTAACTATTTAAATTATACAAAGCTTACTGCTATATATTTTACTTATAAACATTATGGAAGTACACAATATAAATAATTCAAAAAAACATGACAAACGAGTGACTAGTACATATTCAGAAATTTATTTTGGAGATAGTAATAGTATAGACACAGCTTCCGAAACTTGTGACATTGAACCTTGCAGATATGAGTCACTGCATGAAAATACGAAGGATCAATGGGTTTCACCAAGTGACCTTTTAATAGGTAAAATACAGTTGAAACCTCCGTTCACATCAAAAATTACTAGAGGAAAAACGCACAAAGGTATATTAACTATTGGGAATATAGTCCTAGAAAATGAGAGGAAAAATTTTTTAAAAACATTGTTAAAATTATTAAATAGTAATAATGACTCATGGGAATATCTACTGAGCCATCAGCAAGAAAAAGTCATCAAAAAAGTTAAAGAAATATATAAAAATATATTTAAAAATAAAAGTGAAATAATGAGAGACGAACTAACAAATTTTTATGAGGAGTCTTTACAAGATTTAGACAAGTATTTGAAAAATGAAATGCAAACAATATTGCAGACAGCTTATTCAAGTACAATTTCTGACTTAAATAACCAAATACATCTGAAACTTAAACGAGAAAAACTAATATTAGAAAATATATTGCGTAAGAAATATGACAATAAGATTAAAAATATAAAAAAATATTACGTGCTCCTATTCAATAATGAGCAAAAGAGATATAATAAATTGCTTGGAAAAGTGATAGCTGAACGTAACGAAGCAATTCAAATATTTTATAAACAATTTGAATCACAACAAATTACTAGCACAATGTATGTTATGACTATGGAAAGAAAGAAATGCAAAGTACAAAAAATTAGATTAGATAACATACATACAGGAATATTAACAGAAAAGTTAAATGAAATTAAGAGAAGAATGGAAGACATAGCTTCATTTAAAAAGAAAGATGCGACAATTTCAAGTATAAATATTCAATGGCAGAATAATATTAAAAATATTTTGAATCTATTCTTAAAATTTATTAGTTTTTCTTTGAAATTGTTACCAGATCAAACACGATTCCTACTTGACTTAGAAACTATGATGACATTACAATTGCAGGAAATACAAAGAAATAAATTAAATACATCTATTTTAATTAATGATAAATCTGAAGAAAATATTTTTAAATTTCAAAAATCTGATAAAGAAATAAAGGATTGTGAAAATGAGCCATTCGTTTTGTATGGTGATATGTCAGATCCTATTCCTTATCAATATGGTAGTAGAGAAACTATACCTCCAGATGTAGATTTACCATATTTTAGAGTACAGAGACAATTCATTTATGCAAAATGCCATGGATTTGAAAACATAAAAAAAATTTTAGAATCCCAAAAATGTCAATGTCATAAAATGCAAGAGTCGGAAAAAAATATAATTGAAACAACTGATGAAAGATTGCCTTCGCCATCTTTAGCAATGACAAGTGAATCATCATTCGAATCACTCTTAGTAGATGAAGTTCCAAGACTTCACGAATGTCCTACTAGAAAATGCACCAAGTGGCTAGAGAGCCCTTCTTTCCCTCTTCTTAGTTCTTATGTAGACTACACTGAAGAAAATTTTAGGAGAGTTACCGCGATACTCGAAGAAAGACCTGCACAAGTCTCTATACCCAGTTTAATTAGCCCTAAAACTGTAGCGTACCGTGAATTACCATTTTGTGCAACAAAAGAATCGCACCACACAATGGGTACGCAATGTTCGAGCCAAGACGACATGGTATTCTCGCAACCTACGTGTCCTTGTACGGAACAATTATTCATAAGACATGCTAACACATCTAAAGGGTGCCAAATTGAAAATTTAGAGTCAAAACGTAAATTATCATTGGAAAGAATAGTCAGAGAACATCCAAATTTACTTAAAATATTCACTGATGAATGTTTTGATTATAAATTATAATTTTCACTAAGAAATCTTTTAAAGATTTAAAAAATTACAAAATTAAATTCCTAGTATATTTTTACCAGGTCATCGTTCAAATTTAAATTTTATTTACGCCATTTTCATTTTAATTAAAGAAAAACGATTAACCATTTAGGCCTACACTTAATAGATGGTTGTAATTAACATTTCCACATAACAAGTCAGTAATTTAGGCGTTCCAACCAGGTGAGGACGTTAACCGGTCCCGGAGATCACAAATTACTTGCAGTGTCTTCGCGGTCTCAACTAAACTATATTCATTTGTTCTTGTTTGCTATACTGTATTTGTGAACGCAAGTTCCAACGTAGTATGTGCTAAATTTTGAGAAGAAGCTTTTATGAAATTGGTAGAAGATAAAAAAAATTAGAAATTTAATATTGTCTTTTTATTTTGTCTCCACCACCTTGAACAGTTAAAGAAAGTTTTATACATTTATTTTAAAAAAATATTGCATAAAATTAATTGAGAGCATAATTATGTAAGCCGTGCTTCTCAAGTATTTCCCATTAAACAAGTGATTGATATCCCACAGCAAATATAAAAACCTGACTACCATAACTACTGGCAGCACAAAAAAATCAAAATTTCTACCTAACACATAGAATAAGAGCAATATTTTTATTAATAATTTTCAGCATTATACAGAACCTAAATATGCGATTAATATTTTAAAAAAATATTATAATAAATAATGCGGATAAAATTAATTGGTGACAAGTGAAAATATTTAGCGTGTTCTATACGATCATATAAATTACACCCTTAGCTAAGAATAATGTAGGGACGGGTGTGAGCGGGTATATCGAGCGTTAAGGTAAATTTACACAAGCCGGTAACAACCTAACTTATTAAGTCGTCACGTGTCCCGACGCCGTGTTAACGCCGAGACGAGACTTATGACATTCCTCTCGCAACGTACGATTACATCTTTGAGATTAGTGCTGTGTTTTATGTAAATTAATTAAAGCAAGCAGGCTTTGAGGCCAGTAGTGGCGTAGGGCACAAGCATTTGACTGTAAAAGTGACAGATTGTGAGTTCGATCTCCTTTAGTAGAGACTTGTCTGATTGTCCTGATTGTTTTACTCTGGTTTCGAGGCAAGACGCGGCGTTGAGTTTCGCCACTCGACCCGCAATACCTCCAGAATTTGGCGGGAAGCGCGGAACGGAGTGTCTTAACTTCTTCTGCCAACCTACATGCAGAATACAAATGCGAATTTGAAAAAAAAAAGTATAGTACATATAGTTTTTTAAAATGAAATCTGCTGCATAGTAGATAAAATAGGTATATATTTAACCTATCAAAAACTCTCCACTCACCGCCTAATTTCGAGATAATATTTGTTAAGTGGCAGAACCTTTCTAATACCAGACCAGGAAAAAAAATTATGATCGTCACAAGATGAAAATCGAACTCACAACCATAATCTCAAACATACAAATTCTAAAGAACTGCAATTCGCAACACTAGCAACACATTTAGTTAGATATTATAAATAATATAATTTAATTAACAAGATGTCCATTATTTACAGTGTAAAGTTTTAAATAATTCCATAGGGTGTGTGTAAATGCTTGTGCATATTTATTTTCCCTCTATATATACTTAGTATACTAAGTACAAGTTTCAAAAATCTAAATCTATCGAATATAATAAAAGCTTTAAATAGATTTCCTTCGAAGTAAAAGCAGTGTTATGTTAACTTGACGTTTCGCCGTTCCATAATATTGTGTTAAGCAGGAGTCTCTGTGAAATCTGTCACAACTGTACTGTCTGAATAAACTTACTATGTCCAGTCGACAAGTATTCATTCGTCTTTGCGATTTTTTTTTTATATATGGATACGTATTTTTGTGTTGAAAATCAAAATACCATGTAACGTAAGAAATATTGCTAATTTCCATGTAAAATACAATATATGTAAAATATAATTATATTTTTTTATATTTTAAAATATTATTCCACATTTATTTACATCACTAAACTTCTATATAAAATTATGATAGAATTAAGGTAAAATATATGTACATAAATATAATATGCACATTGTGTACACTAGAGAATTTTCAAAGCATAGTAGACGCATCACGATTATTGATCAAACACCCTCAACTCTAACCAACCCACGTTTTGGGATGCTTTGGCCGCATATTTTCCTATTTGGTTTTATTGTCTTTTTAAGTTGGAATATCTTGCCAAGAACATACAAAGCACAAAGGGCTATATAAAAATATTTCTTTACTTTCGCAATATGTAGTGTCTACATTTTTTCCATATAAATATATACCTAATAGAATGCCTAATTGCATATGCCTAACAATTATTATTCCATGCAAAACTCATTATTTGCAACATACTGGTATTCTGTGGGACAGTATAAAATGAAATCCACTGCTGCAAAGTGCTTTGTATATTTCCACAATATAAAAACCAGTATACGTCCTGCTTGTATCGTAACCAACGTTTCCAGGTATTTCCGTACAGTTATTTACAATACGATCGGTAGTGTAGCAACGCCGAATAGATTTACGCGACGTTCGCACTGCATATCGGCAGGCATGTTTTTTCACGGACATTTAATCTATATGGTTCAGTAAATAAAGTGATCAAAATAATTAAATTTCCTTTATAACTCAAAAGTGATGGATAAATTAAAGAATTTACGGAAAGCGAAGAAACCTCGTAAGATCTTAAAAGTGACTTCATCTAAGTATGAAGGATCTAAAGTTATGCAGGATAGTAGGATGTACTGGAATAATATATTAAAGAGCTTCCCCGGTACAAGTGTTGGACCAGTGAGTAAAATGATTTTATTTTATCATCTATTCGTTTTGTTTTCGTCGTGGCGGTACAAAGGTGTGACTGTAACGCGACGGTTGTGGGTTCGATCCCATTCGAGGAAGTGAAATATTTGTTTACGTTTATATTTCCATTTCTTCGTTCTGGTGTCGAGGCAAAGCGCGGCGTTGAGTTCTGCCAGTCAATACGGAATGCCTTCAGAATTGGGCAGAAAATGGGGAATGGGGAATGAAATGGTGTCTTAACACACTACACTACTTACTTCCCTCTGCCTAGCCTGCTGTGTGCGGGATACATTATTTCCATTATGACACCGTTTCCCACTTTCCGACGAATTTTCGGAGCATTGCGTGATGAGTCTCGGAACTCAACGCCGCGGTTTGCCTCGTTACCCGAGTGAAGAAAAGAAAATATTTCATTCTACCAAGCGGGAATCGAACAGACAATCGTCATGTTTACAGTTGTGACTGTGACTCTTGTGCCTCTGCTCCGCCACGGCCTGAACCAACAATTAAATTAAATATTTTAAAATAATAGAGTTTAGATTTATTATTTATTGAAATTATAACCAATTTTGTTGAAATATTATGTGTTATATTACAGATACAAGAAAAAGAAATGAATCTTCTGCCAGAGATTCTCCCTAATTATCTTTACAAAAGTGTTTGCAATATATTAGACATCCAAATGCCGCCAAAAGAAATAAAGAAAACTAACGAAATTCAAGGTACCCAATCAACAAAAATAAAGTAAATTAAATTGATGCATATAATTATGTTAGCTTTACACACTTTCCGCCTATAATTATAACAAGAGAGTAATAAATGAAGAAGTAGAATTAAGATCGTTCTCAACTTTAAGAAAAAAATTAAGACAATAAATATTGAGTGGAGAAGAATCTTCTCGTGCAAAAACAATGCAGCAGTGCGCCACGACGGTGTCAATTTATTATATCAATATATTAGGTGTTTACCGTATCTAAATTAACGACATAATAAATTGACGTAATAACTAGTTTTAGTTAGTTATTATGTTATTTTTACAGAACAACCTCCACGTAAATTAGTAAAAGAATTACTCTTATCACGCAGACAAATTGTAAACATCAATAGATATTTGGATTCTGATACAGACGTTGAATTTGTCTCAAGGTGAGCTATAAATATTACACTTAAAATATATATTTTTTAATAATTATTATAATAAAAAAAATAAGAATTCATTAATAAATTAGTAAGATTATAGAGCTAATAAGTATGTTGGTTTTTTAAATATTGAAATAAATAAAGGTGAGTTGAGCACGTCAACCTAACACGCTATCACTGCGTGAGCGGTCGTACTTTGTCCATTCCATTGTAAATTCTTCTTTACTAGTCTCGAGTACTCGCACTACACACCTGGGACAATGTCCACTGTCCAGTAACCTTTTCACTACTACAGTATTTTTTTCATTATAGTTATTTTGAAGCGTAATAAGAAATTATGTAGTTTAGACATGTGTGTGCTATATTTTTTATTTCTGAAAATAATCTATATATATAAAATCGAAAAGTCACTCACTCATCACGAAATCTCAGAAACTACAAGTGCTAGGAATCTCAAATTTTGCATAGGAGTTATTTATAGGACGTAGGTGCTCGCTAAGACGGGAATTTGCAATATTCGACTTCTAAGGGGTTGTTTTTGGGGTCGAAAGTTTGTATGAAACTTCGTTACTACA